>JABUQX010066215.1:0-5000 GCA_015478945.1 Trachelipus rathkii
TGACGTGGAGAGATTGGATGTATATGTATTAATATGGCGTTGTGGTTTATAATATATTGGATAGTAGTTGTTGATTGTATTCATGTATAAGAGGAGGTTAAGGTGGTGGTGATATAGGATATTGTGAGAGTAGCGTTTATGTGGGGTAGGCGTACTGATGTAGAGGTAGTTGTGGTTGATACGTATGTAGGGTTTTTTATATATATACTATATATATATTATTATATATATATATAATATTCTCATTTTCCTCTCTCTCTAATGCTTATTAGGCTGGCACTAATATATATATATATATATAGTTATTATATATATATATTTTCTTTATATATATCTTATATATAGATGTTAATATATATATATTATATATATATATATATATATATATTATATTTTATATATATATTTATATAATATATTATTATATCGTTCTATATATCATACGTGAATTTTAAGTAATGCGTAACTTATTTTATTTCTCATTACAATATTGGCCTGGCATATACAATGGCGAATGTCTGATTCTTATTTATATTGTAGTTAGAAGTATTTTATATTTTACTCTAGATAAGAATGGTGATGGAAAGCTATTTGGTTAAAATTATTAATTAAATAGCATTCGCTTTCCCAGGCGAGGCCTATACGGTCAAATTTTTTTTATAGGAGGTAAATACTTTACAACTCGCTAAATGCTAAATTATATATATGTATCGTCAGGTTGCAGATTTAGGCTACAATCTGATTACCTGCTCTTTGCATCCCATAATCGGTCCTACTTAGAATAACTCACTGCTAAGTATTCTATGGGAATTTAAGTGTCTAACACTTGTCGTGTTACGCACTTTCACTTTAAGAGTACCTATCCATAAATGGTTTTCATTCAAGATTTTGGGTGTTACTTGAAATGAGGACATAGTAATTGTCCTTTTATCTATGTGTCTTGTAGGGCATGTCAAGGAAATACCCTAATGGTATTCGTTTGATAAGAAACGTACAAGACTAATGCGTGATACTCATGTTTACAGAATTTGAGATTAATGAAAGCGAATATAAAGAGGGAGCGGAACTAGCCAAATGTCGACGGAAATCGTCGAAGGGAAAATGATGGAAACGCATTAAAAAATCAGGTGTTGTCCGAAGCGTCGACAGGAATGGTCGACAACATTTTCCTCATGAGGTGTAAAAACATCGTTAATTCAATGAAGGGACGTCAAGCATTGCATGGAAATGAAGTTTATCCTTGAAAAAGACCTTTACATTAAAAATTTATTATAAAGGAAGAAATAATAAATAATGATAAATGAAATTCTCTTATTATGCTGATATTCTTTCCCTTCTCAGAAATCATTACCAAAACAGTTGTGCCTATCTGAAATATTTAAATGACCTATACGTTCACTTATTATTTATTATTTATTATTATTATTATTATTATTATTATTATTATTATTATTATTATTATTATTATTATTATTATTATTATTATTATTATTATTATTATTATTATTATTATTATTATTTTGATTTTTATTATACATTGTCTAATTTTGAAATTGATATTAACTGCTCAAAAATAGTTAATTTAATATTAATTTTTAGGATGGTTTCTCTTTTCATTCCACCCATAATAGATATGGAGGACAAAAGTAAATTTATACACCATTAGCTAGTAATAATTTATGTGTAAATGCTTATTCTGTATTGGAAGTTGTGGTTCTTCTAAAAATGATATCTCTTCACCCAGGTGTTGTTGAAAGTGCAAATGGCGGCCTCTTCTTGTAGCTTAGCCTTATTGATAAGTTTTCTGGAGTAGGTACGGTCTTTGGCAAAATGTTTTTCTTCAAGATTTCCATAAAAATAAAATAAATAAAAGGTTTTAGTTTAGTATTATTTTCATTTTTTATTCAAGTGGCCACTTGAATTTTTTTTTGTGTTTTAAAACAAATTTTTTTTTTTTGCTTGCATTGTGGCCAGAAAACCGGAAAATTAGTCCTGGCTCCAAAGAATAAGTTTTTAGGTCTGTCTTGCAAGTTGTTTTAGTTTTTGTTTTTTTGTGTTTTGTTTTTTTGCAAAAGGTTTGGGCTTAGATCGGCAAAAATCATAACAATAATTTTCAACGTCATGTCGTTTTCCATTTAGATACTAGGGTGCATTGGCAACCAAGCTCAATGGTGTATTTTAATTTTGCATTTAATAATTTTTTATTTATTAATATCAAATCTAGATGTAATGGATGTAAAAATCAAATTTCATATTTTAAAATGGGCACTTAAATAAAAAAATGAAAAAGTAATATGCATACATATATAAAAAAAATAAAATAAACAAATAATAAAATAAAATAATATAATATATTTTGTATAAGGTACATAATATCATTATACACATATATACAATATATATATATATATTATCACCATATAAATACATATAATAAATAAATAATATATACATATTTATATAATATACAAAAAATACAAACACAAATTATATATCAGTTAAATATTCTTTAAAAGTTATTATTCAAATACTCAATAAAATATCTATATATATTATATATATATAAGTCATTTATAATATATATAATATATTTATATATTATATATATATATATATATATTATATTAAGATCATGAACCTCAATTCACCTGCTCAAATCCAAAACTTACCAGTATTTATTTTCCCCGGCTTAGTTTTGGGGTTTTTCATTCTCTCTCTCTCTCTCTCTCTCTCTCTCTCTCTCTCTCCTCTCTCTCTCTCTCTCTCCTCTCTCTTCTCTCTCTCTCTCATCATTTTTGTCTCGAGCTCGTCTATCTGACGATATTTTGGATTTGAAGATCAAGAAGTTGGGAGTTGTAATAAAACTACAAATCTGGAGTCTTTTATTACAGATTCACTCCTAAACCTAATTGAAGCACCATCAACCACCTCAATATATATATATTACTATATATATATATATATATATTATATATATATATATATTTAATATATATATATCTATATATATTTATAATATATTATATATATATATAGTATATATATATATATATATATTATATAATATATATATATATATTAAATTTTTATATAATTTCTTGAAGTTCGGCAACGAAATTTCTCTCGCCCTCTTACATCTCTTCTTCGCCCGAAGAAGAGAGGAACTCCACCAAGGTTGAGTGGACGGAAGAGGCACGAGCTGTATTCGACTCCGCCAAGGAATCCCTGGACGCTGGAACTCTCCTAGTTTATTCAGAGGACTCTGCATCCACCCGTCTTCAGGTAGATGCCTTCAAATTTTCCGTCGGAAGTGTCTGCGCAACATGAACGATTTGTGGGCACCTCTTACTTTCTTTTCACGCAAGTTGCAACTGCAGAGACTCGCTATAGCGCTTCCGACAGGGAGCGTCTTGCGATGTACCTTGCTGTTCGCCACTTCAGATACTTTCTGGAGGGTCGCGAGTTCAACATCCTCACCGATAGCATCCCGTCATGAACAGTACTCGCCCAGGGAAGCCCGTCATTTGGAGTATGTATCGCAATTCACAGCAGACATTCTTCACATTTCTGGAGCAGCACACCACCCGCAGATGCACTCTCATCACTAGCATCTAAGATTACTTTCTTTCATGCTCTATTACCATATTGGAACCAAGGCGAATGTCAGGCATCTGAAGACTAGCTCTTCCACAGGATTCTCCTCTCCAGCTCCAGTGGCTCTCGCTCCCTGGCATAGAGAAGAAATTTCTCTGTGATATGTCTACTGGACATCCTCGGCCCTTCGTACCTCCAACCCTTCGCAAACAAATCTTTATCAACCTACACTCACTTTCTCCCCCCGGTATTCCCGCTTCACAGAAGCTGGTTACAGCTGACTTCGTGTGGCCCAACGTTAATACTGATGTGAAAAATTGGACACGGGAATCCCTTTTTTATCAACATTCAAAGGTTTAAGGACACACCAAGGAACTTCTAGGCACCTTCATACCACTTGGTGAACGTTTCGAGAAAGTCCACATTCCTTATTCAAAACGATCATCGGTACATCCTCACTTGTATCGATCGTTTCACATGCTGTACAAGCCATTCCTCTCTCTGTGGTTACAACGGAATCTATAGCCAAAGCCTTCTTGGCTCACTGAGTTTGCGTTTCGGTGTCCCGACGCCGTCGCATCAGATCAGGGATGACAATTCGAATTTTTCTTTTGGAGATATTTGATGCGTGTTCTTGGTTCAGAGAGGATTCGGACCACGAATTATCATCCAATTTGTAATGTGATTTTGGAACGCTTTCACCGCCAGTCGTAGAGATCCCCACCTTCAGGCACCAACAAGTGCATTCCTTCATCTCGAAGGATCTTTCTTTATGCACTCATTCTTTATGATGCATGACGCACACAGCACTTCACTCCAGCCTAAGTATAACGGACCTTTTCCGGTTATACTTAAGAAGGAATTTTTTTTCACTATATAACGTCCTTTTCGCACTGAGGCCGTTTCTATCGACCGTCTCAAGCCGGCTTATTTTGAGGCAAACCCTCCTGACACTCAGGACTCCGATCTGTTTCCACACACTGTTCCGGTTTCGCTTCCTCAAACTTCTTACGCAACACCACTCTTCCACCTTCAAAACCACCTCTTCCCTCGCCACTAACACCGCCTTCACCTATTTCTCTGGCTCAAGCACCTGTTCCGTCCACAGGACCTCCTTCGTTCAGGATTCTGCACAGCTTCCAACGAGCAGTTCAATTTCAACTCCAACAGCTCGTCTTAGGACCCGTCTCAGCAATCGCATACTTGCTCCGGTTCCTCATTCTTCCTTTTCTTCTTCTGCTTTGCAACCTGCTCAGCAGGTATCGTCGTAGACACCATCTTCTTCTGCTCAGGTCTCTCTTCGATCTGCCCCCGCTCCTAATTCAGTGGGTAGGTCGCGTGCTGGTCGGCAAATTCTTTGGCCGAGACTCTACCTCGACTAGCTTACTTCCCATCTAGCAAGCTGA
>JABUQX010066215.1:15000-21246 GCA_015478945.1 Trachelipus rathkii
ATATATTGATATATATATATAATATATATATATATAATTTATATATATATATATATATTTAATATACATTATAATATATATATATATATTTATATATATTATATATATATATATATAATATATATTTATATATATATATTATAGTATATATATATATCATATAGTATTTATAATCATCATTTTAGACTTTGAGGAGACGGCTTCACCTTGCCAATGTAAACCAGTATCTTGTTCCTTCTGGTTGTCTAGACTCTTCCCGTTGCCACTCCCAGGTGTGATTTTCAAACACTATCAGTGTAACTAGAATGTAAATTTATTTATAAACTTTTTCGCCTAAAGGTCCTTAGTAGATCATATTTCTAGACGTAGTCGTCCCGTCTACAATTTAGTATGGTATTGAAGCCCCTGGGTTGCTACTAGTCGTCCCTAATCGCCCACCATGAATCTGTCTTGTTGAACCAAACTCTCTTTCATTCTGTAATTGTTATCTTAATAAAATCTTTTGTTTAACTTTACTAATATTTGGTAGGTTCTCTTACATTCTTCTCTATTCTTTTCGTTTTCTATTCTTTTTTCACGATTTATTTTTTCTGTTAACAGCCGATTGCACCTCTAACGCACACCACCACAGACTCAAACAACCTCCTTCTTCCAGTTCCTTAATTCACAATAATGAGACACTTCGCACCCGGACCCAAGCAGCACAAACAACACCAAACAAATCCACACGACTCTAACAGAAAACTACTTAAGACGGACACAAGACAACATTTTAACAAACCCCACAAGAATAGCACCTCCGACCACTATCAAAAACTAGTCAGTCATCCTTGGCAAGCAAGATGCGGCCATCGACCTCTTACAATAGCTAAGGACACAGATTTTCAACTAATACAAACACCACAGAATCTGTCAAAACTGGGTAACCACGGTTCGGGAACATCCCTTCTTTCCTCTCCTGTCTAAAAAATTCCGGGCACGGTAGAACAACGGTAGAACAATAAATCCCTGGAGGATTATGGAGCGAGAACGGGTTGGCGTCGGTGGGTCGTAACCTGGGCCGCGGTGTGGCCTTCCATGATGCGGGTGGTCAGGGGTGAGGAGGTAGGTATAATATATGATGCACTTGCAATTTGCAACCAGGGCAGATTAGATAGTAATTAAAATACAATGAGGGTGATTTCAATGAGAAAGGGTTTGGTTTCTGCTTTTGAAGTTTCTATTACACTCATTTTGCAATGAAATTAAATGGTAGATGACAGATGATGATATCATTTCACTGTAATTGCAATAATGGCAATGGTATTTTATTCTTCATAACAAGGTTAATATGCGCATATTTTTAATAATATCAAACGGCCAAACCAGCGGCTAAATGATAATGAAAGGCACTTAAGGCATTGTACGTTTTTATGCCTGGCCTGAATTGGGTATAAATCGTTGGGTTTCTTGGGCCTTAGATAATAATTTGAATATATCTACTAAGCTTTCAAAATTAAATAAAACTTATAATTGGATTCGATAAGTTGAATCTATGGGAGTGATGCCGCGAGACATCTTCCCGCCATACTGTAGCGTTGTGGACTGTCCTTGAGTAAGGCATTCATGATGCCTCCTCAAACGCTTTCATTTCAAATCTCTGGCCCTCTATCGGTGGGCACAAAATATAATTTTAAAATATAATAGGCGGCATTGTTTGTATGTGAAAATGGAAATTTCTCACATCAATTGGTGAATCCCTGGAGTGTTTTCTGCAATGAGATTGCAACAACAGACATAAGGGAACTTATGAATGTGATAATTGCAATATCATTCAGGCTATATACCTTTATAAATCTATTTATAATTATTACATAATAAGCAATAGAAAGAACAGGCAAGAAAGACACTACGATAGCTAAAAAGGAGAAGAATATAGTTTACATATTAGAACGCCATTAATGACTACTTTAATAAAATTTCTTTTATCCCCGTCAATTAAATTTTCAGCAGATTTCCAATATGCTATAATGTCTTCATCCTCATCAACCATTTTCGTCTGTTTCTATTTTCATTCTCTTTCTTTTCTTTCAAATAAATTTTAAATAAACGTACAATTTCTCTAGGTAGGTCATGCTCTTTGGGCAGACAATTCAGATGCAATATATACATTCAATCAAAACATTCTTATCTAGAAAATAAGGAATAGCTTTTCCTTCTATATGCATTTATGTTTTTTTTTCTATTTGTTCATTTCTTCAAGTTTAAAAGGGGTTTTTTTTTCTTCTTTTCTTTTTTTTTTTCTTTTTTTTTTTTTTTTTTTTTTTTTTTTTTTTTTTTTTTTTTTTTTTTTTTTTTTTTTTTTTTTTTTTTTTTTTTTTTTTTTTTTTTTTTTTTTTTTTTTTTTTTTTTTTATGTGACTTTTTCTCACAGCTGCGATTGTTCAGGATTCTAAATGGTCGTACAAGAATTCACAAGAGAGAGCGCGTGTTTTGGCACGTGATGAATTATGAACTCAGATTCTCGTTTATATAGTTTTAATATTGAAATAAAAGCCAAAGTTTACCTTACAATGTAACAAAAGCGATTAATTTTAAATTTTTAAATTTTTTTAGATTTTACGAATACCAACCAATTAAGAAGAGGGAAATTTGAATAAAGGTGGAAATTTACCATGCACATTAAATAATTTTGATATCATATTATAACCTTAATTTTTTTTTTTTTTTTCTTTTTTCAGTTTTTTTTTTTTTTCTATCGAGAGTGAGATTGAAGCTAGTCCGCTAGAGGGGGGCCCATGTAGCTTGTACATTTATTTTTGTCTTTAAACTTCATTATTTTATTTCTACTCTTATATATAAATAAGGACTACATATTTTCTAAAAGTTTCGTGAATGGAAACGCCATTCTTGAGAATCCTTTAATTATCGCTAAATTCTGCGTTAATACGGTGGTGATTCAGGGCTTTCACGTCAAAGTTAGCGTCAACGGCAATAATTTTTTCGGTTCTCAGAAGCATCATTTCACTAACCTTCAATATTTTATGTTAAATACTGGATAAGAATATAACTAATATCTATTGGCATCAAATTTTTGATTCAATTAATTATTCGTAAATTTTTAATTTTTAATACATTTGTCATTTCTATTTTTCAAT
Organism: Trachelipus rathkii; assembly: GCA_015478945.1. Classification (NCBI taxonomy): domain Eukaryota; kingdom Metazoa; phylum Arthropoda; class Malacostraca; order Isopoda; family Trachelipodidae; genus Trachelipus; species Trachelipus rathkii. The sequence continues at coordinate 18,137 of JABUQX010066215.1, forward strand.
TTTCATTGGGTTACATATTATATTGAGCTTTATTTTACAATAATTTTTATCACCTTGAAATATAATTATAATCATAAATTTCTACGTTGGGCGAAAGGAAAGTTTTTGCCTTCTTATTCATCCGCAGCTATCGGTAAGACTTTGACGGCAGCCATCTTGGTGGCGCAAAATTAAGTGTATACGCGATAGCTTCGGCTGATAAGAAGCAGGCTTCCTCTCGCTCTACTCTACGCTTATTTAATAACTCAAATAATTATCATGAAATATATAGAAAACCTTTATAATTATCAGAATTAATTACCTGTGTTACAGCATTATTATTCTCTAATACATATTACACTTGAATACATTGGTAATTTCATTTATTTTTATTTTTCATTCTTTTTCAATTTCATTGGGTTACATATTATATATTGCTTCATTATTATAAATATTTATTATGGAAAACATCATTAATATAATTTTATCGGTATAATATTTTTACTACCACTGCTTATTTGCATATTACAAAATAAAAAAAAATTTTTGTTGAAATTTATTTCACTTGATCAATTATTATTATTACTAGTATTATTTTATTATTATTATTATTATTATTATTATTATTATTATTATTATTATTCATTATTTGGGAATTTGTAGACAAGTGACTTAAGTAGTAATGACTTTCTTATTATTATTTTATTATTATTATATATTATTATTATTATTATTATTATTAAAATTACTTTTATTATTATTATTATTATTATTTATTCTCAATTTTATTATGATTATTATTATTAATCTTCCTATTATTTTTTTTATTTTTATTATTTTATTATTAATCACAGTCTTACTATTCATTTCTTGTTGTTTGTTTATTTTTTCGAAGATTTCTTTCCATGTTGGACTTTGAGAAGGAGGTTTGCTGTTTGTCGTTTTTTTCTTAAGAGTCCTCCGTTTTGGTGGGAGTAAGCTTACTCCATTTGTGGGGGAGAATGAGGATTTCAACTTGGAAGAAATGGAATGCTTTCGCTCAGCGCGATTTTTAGCAAGGAATGGGGGATGAATTTTTATTTCCTCTTTTTTTTTTTCGTTTAGATGGAGTTTTGAAGTCGAGGATTTTGCTGGAGTTGGGGGATTGTAACTGTTTGGGAGAAGGTAATTTTTCATTCCACTCCCCCACTTTCTTTTTTCTGGAGCAGATTTAAGCTCTCTATTTTTTGTTTTAAACAATGAAGTTTCTTTGTTGTGAAGCATTCTTACATCTCAAAGATGTTATTTCAGAATATTTTGGGCGAAACTTTGAGAATTATTATTTATATTTTTATTTTTTTTTTTTTTTTTTTTTATATACTAACCATCACGCAAGTTGATATATATATAATAACTTTATTTCACGATTTACCACTTATTTATTTTCTTAATACAAGTTTACTCTTCACGTTACTTAATTATTTGATTTATATTGTTTATTTAAGGTCACAATTACAGTTTGTTTGATCGAACTTTTGGTTTGATTTTTAAACAAGCTTTCAATTTTCTACTCCGCGCCATGTTGGCTTTTTAGGACAAAATGTTTTCGTTTGAATTTTTGGGTGGTAACCGGATAATTCCGTTACACAGAGAGCGTTTCAATTTCTTCTCTTTTTGTTTTTCTTTATTTTTATTTTGCGACTTTTGTATTTTCACAATTATTGTTTCTTGTTATTATAGATTTTGATCTTCACGCAGAGTTAGTATTAATTATCATTACACACACTTTTCACTGATTTTTATCACCGCTTATTCTTTTATTTTTTTTTGTCACTGTTTTTAATAGAAATTTTTTTTTAGGCCCAGTTCAGAAGGTACTATAGGATATTGCAAAATTTGCAATGTTGCACGGTCACTTTAAGGGGTCAACAAAATGATGCACTGGTATTGCAACCAGGCAGATTAGATAAATAGTAATTAAATAAATGAGGGTGATTTCAATGAAAAGGGTTTTTTCTGCTTTTGAAGTTTTATTACATAATTTGCAAGTGAAATAAATGGTATGACAGATGATGATAATCAATTTCAATGTAATTGCAATAATGGCAATGGATATTTCATTTTATAACACAGTTAATAAGGCCCATATTTTAATATATCACGGCAAACCAGCCGGCTAAAATGATAATGAAGAGGCACTTAAGCATTTATGTTTTGTATGCTGCCTGAATTGGTATAAAATCGATTTGTTTCTTGGGCAATTAGATAATAATTGATATAACACTAAGCTTTCACAAATAATTATTATAATAATGGATTCGATAAGTTGAATCTATGGGAGAGATGCAGCGAGGCATCTTCCCGCCATACTGTAGCGTTATGGACTGTCCTTGAGTAAGGCATTCATGATGCCTCCTCAAACGCTTTCATTTCAAATCTCTGGCCCTCTATCGGTGGGCACAAAATATAATTTTAAAATATAATAGACGGCATTGTTTGTATGTGAAAATGGAAATTTCTCACATCATATATATATATATATATATATATATATATATATATATATATATATATATATATATATATATATATATATATATATATATATATATATATATATATATATATAACTATATATATATATGCTATATATATATATATATATATATATATATATATACACAGAGGGAGGAAGTAGCGGTCTCGAAGCGATAAGATTACGTAGGCATTTGAGGTTCAGGGTACTTCTTTGACCTCCTTTGCCCAATGGTTTCTCCCCTCTTGAGCTCATTTTCACACACTTTTTACAGATAGAATTCTCCGTATCTTTTAACCCGAAAATACAACATAATTGCTATCTCACAAACCTTTTTTTAATATATATATATATATATATATATATATATATATATATATATATATATATATATATATATATATATATATATATATATATATATATATATATATATATATATATATATATATATATATATATATAATAATATATATTATATATATGGCCAGCATCCCGAAAAGTTCAGGCATGTAACTAGAAAACTATAACATATACACGAAAATAAATATCATTTTATTAATCAGGAGACATTTTTACCGCAGAATTAAAAAAATTAATTTATTCTAATATTTAT
>JABUQX010066216.1:5000-17500 GCA_015478945.1 Trachelipus rathkii
GTATTGATTGAATTTTAGAAAAGTTGTTGCTTTTCTATGGGGGGAAAGTCGTAGTTGCATCTCCTTCCTTCTAGTTAGTTTTGTAAACACGTCCTAAATCACATGCCTTAGTTTGATGGAAACGAGGTTGCATATTAACCGTTTGTCTTCGGTTCTCACTTCTTTTAAATCCGCTTTTCTTCGGTTTCTTCTTGAAAGCGGCCCAAACTCACATGTAATAAGGATATAAATTATTATTAAAAAATGGAACAATCCTTTTCAGAACAATTGTTCTGTTGTGCACAACAATAATTTTTTTCAATAGCAACAAGTCTTACAACAATAGTAGTAGTAAAAAGAAAGAAAGAACCTTTTTCTGACAATAATCGCCTTTCGAAGTAAACCTTTTTTAGGTGGTTGACTCTTTCAGGGCTGATATTGTCGTCTCTGTATATAATAAATGAATGAATTATATGAATGAATGAAGCAAGAATGAAATCATTTATATTATTTGGATGATAAGAATGAATGATACAGCTGTTATCTTAAATTTAAAATTCTAATTTTTACAATATATATATTATATATATATATTATATAATATATATATAATATATATTTTATAATATAGGCAATGGGCGTCCGCAGTATATTCCGGGGGGGGCAAAGGGTATTAACTATATATATAATGATATAATATATATATATATATATATATTATATATATTATATATATATATATAATATATATATATATATAAATATATATATATATATATTATAATATAAATATATAACTCGGGAAAAATAATATAATTAAAAATAAACAATTAATTAAATTTTATTTAAATAAATTAATTTCTCTTTTTATAATTCATCATAAGTCTGTTTATAGGTATAATTCACAGGATAAACTGCAAGTAACTTTTAAACCTTTAAAGAAGACAACAATAGAATTTAAGAATTACTAATTCTCATCTCATCTCTCATCTCCTCTCCTTCCTCTCTCTCTCTCTCTCTCTCTCTTCTCTCCTCTCTCTCTCTCTCTCTCTCTCCTCCTTCTCTCTCTCCTCCTCTCTATATATATATATTATAGTATAATATATATATATATATATATAATATATATATATATTATATATATAATATATATTATATAATATATATAATATATATATATAACTGTATTATATATATATATATATATATATATATAATATATATATATATAATATAATATATATATATATATATAATATAATTATATATATATAATATACTATATATATAATATATATAATATATATATACCTGGTATATTATATATAGTATATATATATAATATATATATATTAATATATAATATATATATATTATATAGTATATATATTATATATATTATATATATATATATATATATTATATATATTATATATAATTATAATATATATATATTTATATATATTTATGAATCCGTGAAAAGAAATTGAAGCCTCCTATAGGCTTAGACGAAAACTTATTGAACATTCATTCGAGGTACTGCTTGACCAAATCCTATTGCAATATATTCCACGGTGAATCGCTAAGCATAGACACAAAAAGGTCGTATTATTACACCATTAGTACTTTTCTCAGCCACGTTTTCACGTCTTCTTAAATATGAAAATGACCTTGTCAATTGTGTCACGTAGTTGAAAGGGAAAAGCAGAGCAATCCAATGAAGCGTGTCTGAACTGAATGGATAAAATGTTTTAAGAATGCTTCAATAATCAATTAACTGAATGTATTATTATATAGACTTTAGACCCATGTGTCGTCATACCAAAGACTTGCTTCGGCAAGAAAATTGTCCATTTTACTCATTGACTTATACTTCAGTTGAACTTTCTCCATTTCATCAATGAACTTTTCCTTGTCGATTATATTATTCGGATGAAGGTACAAAAGAGAGAGAGCCGTTTCATTGGAATCTGAAAATCTCTCCTTCAAGGACAGGGTCCAAGATTTGGCTCGGGCTGAAGCCCAATTTCCAACCCTAAAATGAACATAAATTCGGAACTTTCAGCCGATTGACGCCTATAACACCCTAACTGTAAGTTTTTTTTTATTTTTTTTTTTTTTTTTGCCTTGCTAAAATCGATGTTTCGGTGTTTTTCTGTGTTCCTGTAGTCATTTTCAGAAATTTTTCAATTTTTCAAAAACCCATGTTTTGACATTTTTCGTATCAACTTCCAGAATTATTTTCGAAATGACTTCAAACTTGAAATATGCATAGATAGGTTCATTACCTACAATAGTCAATATTGTTTTTTTTTTCGATTTTTTGAGTTTGTGCTCAGCGTTGTCCAATTTCCAAACCCACTTTTTTTGGATTTTAAAATGAAAAATTGCGATGATTTTTTTCCTGTTTAGGCGAAGTGGATGAAATTTTCAGGACACATCGTAGCCGGAAGAATGCATATTTTTACTCTAGATAAGCTTCTTTTGAAGGAGGCAGCGGCTAATGAGATTTGTTCTTGGAACAAATTTCAAAGACAATTGTTTGTTTTTTAAGAAAGAGAAATTTTTTAAAAAATTATCTATGTAAAAAAGATGCATCTTGCCCGATTATACAAGCCCTGAAAATTTGATGGTGATCGGATGAGTAGAAAAAAAATATAGGCCTATCAATTTTTCGCTTTTCCAAAAATTCAAATGTTTATTTATGTAATATATATAATATATATACTGTAATATATATACTGTGATATATTTATATATATATATATATATATATATTATATATATATATAATTATATATTATAGTATATATAATATATTATATTATATATTATATTAAATATATATGAGATATATATATATATAGTATAAATATATATAATATATATATTAGTATATATTTATAGATACTGATATTATTATATATATATATTTATATATATATAATATATATATATATATATATATAGTATATAATATAATGATATATATATATATATTTATATATATATATAATATATATTTATATTATATATTATATATGTTATTTAAAAAAAATTCAGATCCCGATTCCAGGGGGGGGGCAAGTGCCCCTCCTTGCCCCTATGTGCGGACGCCCATGTCTAATATACATATTATATATATTATATATATATATATATATTATATATATATATAGTTATAATATATATATATTAATATATATATATATATATATAAGAGTATGTTGTTACCTTTTTATGTATAAGTAGTGAGACTATGGGTCTGGAAATAAGAGGTATAGATCTAAGAGTTAAATGGGTCAGATGGACAATCTTTATATATATAGTATATTATATATATATATACTATTATAGAATATAAATATAAATATATTTTATTTTAGATATAGATTATATATATAATATAATAGTTATATATTATATATTATATATATAGTATATATATATATAATATAATATTATAATATATATATAATATGGCAGTAGCCAAAAAAAAAATTTCGGGTGTTTTTAGATTAAAATATATATATATTATATATATATTATTATATATATATATTATATATATATATATATATATATATATATATAATATATATAATATATATTATATATATATTTATATATATATTATATATATATATTAGTGATGGGCGATTATGAATTTTTTTGGCCGATGACCGTAATGACGATATAGTAAAATTTTGACGATGCCGATACGATGACGATGACGATTATTTGAAAAAAAATATTAAAAATTTTTTTTTCTCTCTCTCTCTCTCTCTATCTCCTCTCTCTCTCTCTCTCTCTCTCTATATATAAAATATATAAATATATATATATATATAATATATATATATATATATATATATATATATATATTAATATATATATATTATATATTATTATATTATACACAAGGCCTTGTAGACAGGGGGATCAGGGATTTAAACCTCCGAAATTTATTTAAGCGTATCAAAATTTTGATTCCTTAAGTCTCTTAATATAATAATAATAATTAATAATAATAAATAAATAATAATAATATAATAATAATAATGAATAATAATAATAAATGAAATATGAAAAGTATTTATTAATGGAAATGCGGAGACATTGTTGTGGTCCGTAACGATTTTTTAGGTCAAGTGGCTGTTCTTAATATGTAAATATTTAACCCAGGACTTAAATGTAAGGTTTCCAAGTTTGCAGAAGATAGCAAAGTGCCTACCTCAGTTAGGAATAAATGGGATGTAATAAATACTACTATAAAAGATAAGAGGGTAGCTGGTAATCGTTGAATGGGACTAGCAAGTTCAATTCCTTCTTCAACTAAGTCTTCTCTCCTCATTAACCATGGTTCGATCGTGCTGGTTCTCTGGCCATTCAGGTTACAGACTAGTGCGTATTCGGAGGTGGAAAAATTCTCGTTCTCCCAATCACTCTCGCCAATTTTCATTCAGCTAGAAATACGTTTGCAGGGTAACTCTTCGAACGAGCAAATTTCGGGCTTTCATCAACGAAAGCGCGCTATTACTCCTTGTTTCACCTACTGAAAATCTTTCTGGCTCTCTTGCCAAAATAACATCTCTACAATGTCTGTAAAATCTCATCCCTGTTCCTCTGAGGTTTCTGTTGTTAATTCTCCAACTGAAAGGTCATTCTCTTCGGCCTCCTATTTTCCACTAATTCAACCCTAGACGATTTGTACGATTCTGGTGTTCCCCTTCCTCCTCTCAGGTGTCCTAATGTCTTTGCCTGTGAATTACATTTGATCGGGTGCATAGGCCCCCTGAAATCTATGAACGGATAAAGAGACGGATGGCCTAGAGGCATTCCTCCCTCAACTTTTGAAAAAGGAGTGTGCTTCCGAGTATCCGCCCTCGTTCAACTATACTCCCAATGTCTCAAAAACTAGCACTTTCCCTCAGTTTTGGAAGCTCGCACATGTCCAACCTATTCCGAAGAAAGAGGAAGCCGCTCTGATCCTTCTAACTCTCGCGCTATAGCTCTCACTGTATTCCTATCTAAGATCTTTGAAACCCTTTCTCAAGGAATCTCACTTTCTTAGATTTCTTCTGGATAACTCATTCCTTTCTTCCGATAGCCAGTACTGGGTTTTTCAAGCTCGATGTTTCTTCTGGCGATTTATACTTTCCTATCTAACCGATTTTGGTTTTCAGCTCTTAGGAACTTACGGAGAACTACGTGGTGGCGCTGACTTCCAAATAGAAATTGACCGAGTAAAAATGGCACGCGTCACGCCTCTCCAAGCTCTCCTCCTTTGGGTTTCTCTTTCTCTTTGCTTAATGTCTAGCTTCCTTTCAAATCGCTAAATATCGGCTGTTATTATGGGGCGACATTTTCTTCTTTTTCTGTCAATATTTGTGGTGTTCCTCAGGGATTCTGTCTTTGTCCTACTTTTCCCTAGTTTCATTTAATGTCTCTGCACCTGCACCTCTAACTCTAATCACTCAATGCCGAGACTCGGAACCTTCATTCTTTCAATCTCATTTATCAATCTGCTCCCTCTTTTACTTCTAGAATTGCCTCTAGTCTTATTTTTCCTAATTCTATCTCACCTGATCTGGATAGAATTCTCGGATGGTCTCTCATCATTGGGAAGATTCAATTCTTAAAAACGCCAACTTCCGCAAAATCTCTTCTCTAAAACGCATTCAACTTCCTATCTCTTTCGATCGGTTCTCTTCGTCTCTCCCTGTTGACATATATAACATCCTTGGCCTTAACATATAAACAAAAAAATGTCTTTGGAAACCTCAATCACATAGTCGGTTTGCCTAGGCGGCGCGTCAAGAACTGGAGTCTGTTTAGAACTGCAACGACTTTTTTTTTTTTTTTCCCTCTCTCTCTTTCTCCAGCTATACAAGGGTCTCATCGCCCTTGTATGTAGGAAGTACTGCTCTCATATCTGGGGGGGGTGGGGGCTCTTCTGGTTCCACCTGGCTTTTGGATAGGTTCGAGTCAAATAGCCAAAAAAGGCTTATAAAATTGTCTGTTTATAAAACTGTTATCTCTATTTCTACATGGCACCCCAGCGTGCAAGTGCTCGAGGGAACTGATCATTTGCGTACAACCCCTTTACGACGCCCTTCCGAGCACTAAGGAGTGATGTATCTGTGTTGATATTGGTTATTTCCAGGCTAGTTCGCTGTGGTGCTTCCCTCTTTCCCCGGCCACTGTCTGTGTTGGGAACTCCTTCGCCATCTTCTGTATGTCCTGCGTATTTAAATTCCCTCACTTTAAAGCCTGCGTCTATGCTCATCTGCGTAATTTGCGCTAAGTGTGAACTTTTGAGCGTAACTACACCCCCTCCTTGAATAAAGGCTCTGACTGTGATTGTGTGGGTGAGGAACTTTGAAATAATAAAATCCCTTAGGTGGTCAGACTAGTGTGACATAATAAATAAAATCCCTACTCCACTCCATCCAAAGCATCACTTCAGATTATCCAGAAAAATGCACTCTTCCAACATTACGCTCAGATGGACCTATGGTCGCAGGACCGGAACACATACTTTTACCTATTTCAAACTTAAATTAACTTTTAGAATTCTAGCACTCACACACACAAAATCTGCCATAGCTCTGTACTACAAGTCGCTCATCAGAATTTGCAAATCTTTCATCCTCTCTCATTCCTTTCCACACCAACACAAACAAATTTCACACACACCACTCATATTCACCGTTTCCTTCCATCTTTGTTTTAGTTCAAAGCTAGCAAATCAAATTTGCCCTTTCTAAATACATCCCATCACTTTATGTCTCTCCTCAACATTTATATCTCTGAAAATTCATGTACCCATTATGCGATCCTACATGTTTCTGCCGGAAAGATGACGCCGCTTACGCGATCACGACCTTCTCTGAGCCCATGCATTGCCGGTCCTGGCAAGAAGATAAGAAGTTTTGGTGGGGCAGCCACCCACTACCCCCGCCCACCAATCTCACCTAGTTGCCTTCTACGACAGGCAAAACATAAGCTGTGGGAATTCTTTCTCCCCCACATGTCTCATAGGGATATAAGGGAAGTAAGAGTTTGTCTAGAAGAGGGGTGTGGATATAAGTTATGTTGGGTTATATGATTTGTGGATAAAAGATGGTGTCCTCTAAGATGTTGTCTGGAGGATGAGTGGTGGATAATGAAACGCAGACAAATAAGGCGAAACCAATTAGGAACTGGATATGTCATACCATACCATTATCAAAATGGGTATATTATGATATACTATTGAGTTTATATATATATAATATATAGTATATATATAGTAATTATATTTATGGTATATATATATATATTATAGTATATACTCTATATATTATATATATATATATACTATATATATATATATATACTATATATAATATATTATAATATATTTTATTGAGTTTTAATATTTTGATCCAATGCATTCTTAATAGGTTTGTTCAATTAGTCGGCAAGAATATCGGGGTCAAGATAATTGCCGATGACGATGACGGATGACGATTGGAGAAAAAATATGGGCCGATTTTTGCCTGAGACGATGACGATGACGATTAATCGTACCATTCCACATGATATATTATATATATTAAATAGTATGAATATATATATATATATATATCTAGTAATATATATATTATTATATATAGTAGATATATATATAATAATATTATATATTACTGTCAAATAGGAAGGAATATTATGGATACATTAATAATAATTTGTAAGGAATAAAAAAAAAGATAATTTTATTCATATAAAAAAATCTTAATTTTGATCTCTTAACAGCAAATGATTGATAACTTCCCTCGTTTATATTGTGAAGCTAAGATATGATGAACACTCATTTAAAGCCAGTTCTGCTAGATTTTTCTTCTCATGTAGAATTGAAAAGTTTGCTTTGAGCCTTTTCAGGAGTAGTGAAAATTTGGTTCTGTGATCACATTTTTGGTTGAGTTTAAATGCTAAGATCCTTACAAATCTAAATATGAACCTTGCAGATATCAATTTTTTCCAAAATTAGCAAAAATTTTGGCGATAAGATGTCGATGGAAGATTAGTAACTTTATATTAAGATTAGTACAAGTAATGGTATCTTTGATTCGCGCCACTTGCTCTCTACTGGGTTTTGAAAAATCATCCAAGCAATATAAATTGTAATGCCCTATATCTTTCATTTTAATTGATTCTCACAAGAGGCATTATAATTTCTTCATTATCAAAAAGCAGAAGTTCTGTTGCAGCTTCCAAATGTTTGAAAATGTTTCGTTGATGTTTGCTTGAAAACCCTTCTAAACATACATCACATTTCCAATATGATTTAAGAGCAGTTGGCTGTCACTAATTATGGTAGAATGCAATGTAATACATAATGAAGGAGTGTTTGAGAATAAGTTTTATAGAGACATAAAATGAATAAACTTGTAGGAAAAGTTTGCTTTTGCTTATAGACTTGAAAAGATCTAAGTTTTTTGATAAAGGTTTAATATCTTGATCATGAAGCTTCAACAATGCTTTAAAATTTCATTAGGTCGTAACAGTCGTAACAATTTTCCACCTACCTTGTGTCGCCCATTCGTGAGAGCTTTGTTCATTTTGTGTTTGGGAAATATTCTTTTCTTTTTTTTCTTTTAAAATAGTAGTCGGTCTTGGCAATCTAAATTAGCATATAGTTGCATTCGATGGGCATAAAGTTTTAATGAGTTGTTACTTCACATTGAATGTGAACCAGTGATGAACATCTAAACGCCGCTGGTATATTTTCTGACAGCTTAAATAAACACCTAGTCTAAACATTTTCTTTCATTGCTTTTTTACACCTATCATATCGTTGTCCAATAAGAAAGTTAATATTTTTATATCAAAGTTCGTAGTATTACTCAGATAGAGATAAGGAAACATAAGAACGCAGTTAGAGGCACACATGGAACCTACGAGACTGTCCCTAGTCAATTAAATATTTATCAATATACATGCCCATGCGACAAACATCAACCTACACCACACCCTAAGGCCTGTCAATTCCTAAACAAAGGTCAATATAATCATATACACCAACTATCTTACCAAAAGTAAAAATCTTTAGCTATAGATCATTGCTAAATCCTAAATACAAGCTTAATAAAGTTTATTGTGATTATTTTCTGGTAGCTACACATGCGGTTATATGCTGTTAATAATATCTAACTAAAAACCCGCCACTTTGGCTACATCAGAATAGAATATATTATATGATGCACAAACAATCCATATACCTATCCCATCCTTTCTCTTAATGGCAAGTGATGTCGCACACTGCAACTCCTGCGGGAAACGCATTTCAAAAATTTTAAAAAACATTTAACAGAAGAATCAAGGTTACAACGCCTTCCCTACAATTTCTTTTGTGTCCCCTAAGAAAAACCTGTCCGTGGTATAATATTTTTATAGCTTGTACAATGTCCACTACTGACTGGGAGAATTTTGAAAGGGACACTTGGCATATTGCGGACGATTTGGCAATGTTGGGGAAAGAGAGAGGAGGCGATTCGAGAGTGGTGGAGTTGGTTGCGGAGGAGTTGGAAGAAAGCAGGACTGAGTGAACATACAGAATATTAGAGATATTAAACGTAACCGGAGGAAATGAGGAGAGGCATGAGAATGATGGTGAGAGAGGGAGGAGGTGAAGGCGGGTAATATACCTGCAATTATCTCGGAGGGTGTTTTAACAGAAAGGGAGGAAGTGGAGAAGAAGATTACGCGAAGAATGGAAAAGTATGGATTATAGTTGAAACGGTATATCCCCCATGATGAATTAGATAGAACCTCGGGAATAGTGGGTTAAAAAAGTGTATTTTTAACAGCATACTGAATACGGAGCGGAAACATGGACAACAACGAGAAGAGAGGAGAAGTAAATACAAGCGCGGAGATAAGGATATTAGACATGATATGGAAAAGTAATAGAGAGACAGAATAACGAATGAAGTTATTAGAGAAGATTTAGGTGTGAAGAAAATGACACTGAAGATGGATGTGAGGAGATTGAGGATGGTGGGGCCATCTGGAGAGGATGGAGCTAGGAGAGAGCCGAAAGAAGATGGGAATGGACACAAGAGGGCAGAAGACCAAGGGGAAGACCGAAGAAGAGATGGGCGGAATCGGTGGAAGACTCTCTGGAAAGATGTCAGCTACCAAATATGAGAGCGCTGAAGAGAAGAGGAATAGTGCAGGAGAGGGACGTCTGGCGAAAGATGCTTGCGCGGCTGACAGGATCAAGGAACTTTTCTAGTTCTTTAACGTAAGATTAGAAATATATATATATATATATTATATATACTACTATATATAGTTATATAATTATATATATTATTATTATATTATATATATATTATATATATATATATATACTTGGACAACAGCCACTTCAACTAAGAAATCTTCACCAACTACAATATGTTCCTCATTTCTACTTAATAGAACATATACTCTTAATTTGCTTTGATAACTATTTTTTTATTATTATTAAAAATAAAAAAATTAAGTAGAGTCAAGCATTAAATGCTTGTTGGTAAGTTAAATAATTTAGGGAAGGGGTCTACAGATTTATATATATATACTATATTATAATATGTATATATATATAATATATAGTATTATATATATATAATAGATATATATATATTATATATATATATATATATATATATATATAATAAACTACTTAACATAACTTAGTTACATGAACTTACATCTAGTGTAATCTACTCATTGAATGAATTAGTTCTTAACCAATAGAATATGCATCTGCCCAGGTTCTCGCCTTATTTTTCCTCTTTGGTCTGATTTATAATGCGAAAGAGCAAAAAAAGCAGTTCCACGCAAACTTGCGTTGGAGGTAGAGCAGTAACAGCGAAAATTTCGCTTCTTGTACAATGTCTTGATACTCTTCGAAGTTACATAAAATTTTTCAAACTTTTTTCAGTGCAGCAAAGAAATTTTCTTTAAAGTTATGGATTATGTGTGACAGGATTAGGATAGAACCTTTGACCTTTTTTAATCCAATCGACGCTTTCGACCTAAAAGCTCTTAATATCTAGAAGCTTTCATACTAAATTTTCTGAACTTTCTGAAGAATGACTTGAGAAGGATTACGGAGATAGTTGTAGTTTCATCACATTACAATATGTTTTAAGATGTACCTGTTCTTCTTGAACTTCTGCAAACCTTTAAATTACAATTGCCCACATTGCAAGTGCAGATTTAGCTTTTTTGTTGTTGTTCTTCAAGTTTAGCTTACCCTGTAGATTGGATCAAAATAAACAACAGCTAGTATAAACCATATCATTGCAATGAGAGAAATTTTCTCTTTCGTACCATGGAGTCTTTTATTCTTTCAGAATCTTAAATATAGATGGTATAGAGGTTGAAGGGTTGAATTTATTTAGATGATAATTCCAAATTGAATACATAAGGTGATGGTTAGAAAATCTTTCGAATTTGCAGTTGCATTTTGTGATGTTGAGAGTCGGAAAGTCAATAAACTTTGCATGAAGTGATTGAAGTCGTTCACAGAGTCACAATTTATAACTTATGTCAGTTTAAAATTTTCGGACTCCAACTCTATCAAGCAGTTAACCGACTCCGACTCCGACTCCGACTCCGACTCGTGAAAATTACCGACTCCCGACTCCACCCTCTTCAAGGATTACCGACTCCGCTTCCCGACTCCACCCTCTTCAAACTTACCGACTCCCCGACTCCTCACTTCCGCACCCGACTCGCCGCAACCCTGCCCATTAAACTGTTAAAGCTGTTTCTTTTTTTATATTTTTAGGTGCCTAAGTATTATATTATTACATTGGATTGAAGTACTATAATTATATATATAATATATATATATATAATATACTATATATTATATAATATATATAATAGTATATATAATATATATATATCATATATAAATATATATTTATAATATATATATTAGTCAGTTTGGTGGTATTGCTTCGATTAATGCGCGATCTGCGCCTGAGCTGAGCGGGTCGCGCACTATCTAAAAGTGGTGCAGTTGTCCGGACGTCAGGAAAAATCGCGCAGTTTTAGTCACGCTTCGAATATTTTCGCATTTAGCGAACTTATTGAGCGGACATTCGAAAAATTGAAAATATGTACGGTTTCCAAAAATACTTTTCTCGGTCATTTTTTATTTCAAGAGTCATCAAATTGAAGTGCTAACTTTTTAGTCTAACTGGTAATCATTTAATCAAATTAAAAGTTAATTTGATACGACTATACACATATGTCTAAATATTTTTGATTTATTTCACCAAGTGACTTGGTTAAAATTTTCCTTTATTGCTCGCCTATTTTGAAAATTTGTTAAAAATTCCTTAGCTTCAATTATTCACCAAAAGCAGAACCGATAAGCTTACTGCCTGTACGTTAAACAGAACTCTAATGAATTTTAATGCACTCATTTTGTTGGAAGTTCATAAGATAAGGTCTAAATAGAGTAAAATAACTAT
>JABUQX010066216.1:22500-25000 GCA_015478945.1 Trachelipus rathkii
CAAGTGAGTAGTGAGTCCGAGTGATAATGAGAAAAGCATGGGGAGAAAATGGGAGAGAAACGGCCTCAATAGGTAAACGGGAAGCCTTTTACCTACAATTTTATTTTTTCGCACTATTCAAAATTTTGCTACGCATAACTTTTGGCACAAGATCGAATAAATATAAAGTTATATTTGAGGGTGCTATATAATAATATATATATAATATTATTAATTAAAAAATTTAAAAATAAAATAAATATATATATATATATATATATATATATATATATAATATATTATATATAATATAATATATATAATATATATATAGTAATATATTATATACTATATATAGCACCCTCTAAATATAACTTTTATTTATGTTCGTACTCTTGTGCCAAAATTTGCGTAAGCAAAATTTTGACAATAAGTGCAAAAAATTGTATAAAAGGCTTCCCCGTTACCTTATTGAGCTTTCTCTCCCATTTTCTCTCCCACGCTTTTCTCATTATCACTCGGACTCACTACTCACTTGTCTGCTCTCAAGAAGACAGAAATCTGAAATTAATAGGAAAACCAAACTTTCCAGGCAAGTGGAGGTACAACTCAGGAATCAGTCCGCAAATAAGCGAATAGACTCTCCTCATTTACAAAGATTTTCAAAGAATGAGTTGGTAATGGCGGTTACACAGGAAAAAAGGCCGTGATCTCTTCATTGAACTTACGAAAAGAAAAAGAAGAGAATCTAATAAAAGGGGAGACATGATGTTAATATTTATATTTTATTGAATATATATCATTTGTTTTACGACTTTTAAATTATTATCCAACTCATATAGAGGCCTACATTAAGAACCAAGAAGAATCAAATTTCCATCTAAAGAACTTATTAAAAGGGCCTCTATATATTGATAATCTCAGGATGTAAACAACCCTACGCCTTCTAATAACCCATCAGCATTTCACCAGCAACTTCTTATTACGATGCCAAATAACGAAAAATTGGATACTTACACTCTCTCTTACTCACTCCTTCATCCTCACAAGAAAGTTCGTCTCCAAAGAAAACATCCTATGAAGAAAAAGAAAAACAACAATAATAACTAAAAAATCCATCAAGACACTCCAAGATAGATGACTCAAACGAACCGCAAACAAACATCAATACGGACTTCTTTTATCATTCTCAATTAATTTTCGATTATGGTCTGAAACTCATTTTGAATTCCACTATGAACCTTTAGGCTCCTCTTCGAATTCTGAATAATTTAGTACCATCTCCCAATTTTTTTTTTTTTTTTACATAATGAAGAATTTACAATTGCAAAAAATTGAGCTGGTATCCTTCGACTTTCTCAATCCCCCCTTGTCGTCACCACTTCATCTCGTTTCAAAATTACTCCAAGGTGAGTGACGCCCATGGGGTGACTGTACAGACCATTAATCCTATACCATATCCAAATTCGCGAACAAGTTCTTTTTCAAGATTTCCCTAAGTTTGTTTCAATCCAAGTGTGTCAGAGCTTCTCTTCAAAAATGAAGACGCGCAATTTTGGCCTAATATGGATCAAGATATTCACGTATGGACTAAATCTTCTTAACCAATGTCAAAAATTCCACCGATTCATCGTCAAGTGACATTTTCATAACAACTTGTGTGCGATATCTCTAATATACTTATTATTACTTTGTATTTTCTTGCATTCAATGTTTGTACAGTTGCTTTTATCTACGGATATAACATTAAAATATGCTTATAATTTGAATATATCCTTTCATTGGTAATAATATTTTGATTTTTTGCTTACATATCCATTTTATATTTTGTAATCTCTTGCATTCTATATGTTTGGTATGTGTGCTTAGTCCTTCGTGACATAATCAGATAGCTAATTTTGAGAGGGCATTGTTTATTATATATTTCGTGTGAACAATTTTAGTACATGACTTAAGATTATACATATTTTGTGCGCATTTTCGAATGCCCCCAAATGTGTATGCATTGTATGAATTATATATTCTTTTTATATTATGTTTATATACTTTTACTCACTCCGTATTTTGCGTGGGAAGTAATATAGATCCCTCAATTAATCTGTTTATATTTAATGTTAGTAAACTTGTACCAAAAAATTGCCGGAAGCACAATTTTGACATAATCGGAAACAATTGCATAAAAGGCTTCCCCTTTGCCTTTATAGAGCTTTCTCTCCCATTTTCTTCTCCCACGCTCTTGAAAACCAATCTTTCAGGCAAAGTGAGGAAAAACTTCAGGATCAAGTCGGCAACAAGAGAATTGATCTCCTCAATTTACAAATATTATTCAAAAAAGAATAAGGTTAGCAAGGTTAACACAGAATAAGCCGGACTTGCTCAATTGAACTTACCGAAGAAAAAAGAGAGAAATCTCAATAAAGGGGAGACGTTTTATTTTATAATTTTATTGAATAATATATAATATATAGTATATATATATTATATATATATATAATATAATAATATATATAATAATATAATA
>JABUQX010066217.1:0-7500 GCA_015478945.1 Trachelipus rathkii
ACCTAGATTGGAAACCTCTATCCTCCCCGGACCACCAATTTCTTCCATCATGTTATGACGGGAGGGGAGGAATGTAATAAAAAAATTACCACCCTCCTTCTTTTCTTTTTTTTATTCCTCAGAACGCAGAATTGTTGATTTTTTAATGCATGTTCTTGAGAAGACCGTCCATATCTTTTTCTATTTCTATTAAGCAGTCCCAAGAAAGTAAGTGTAACTAAAAGAATTCTCTATATACACATATAAATAAATATTTATGACAAAAATCATTAATGGAAGTTTTGTGATGTTTTTAGTTCAACTCCATTTCCAATTGAGCAAAGGTGCTCCTCACCTCTCTATTTTTGAAGTGTCCTCCTGAAGTATCTGGAGGTATGTATACTCCAGTCGCTTTACATACATTGGTAGTTATATAATAATAAATCATTAAATAAAATAAATGAAAAAGTTTAAATTGTATAAATTTGGAGATTTTTACATTTAGTTAGTTTTCTTTTTGATTTTAGGCACGGGGTAGGGACCCCATTAGAATCTACACTTATCAAAGAAACACGGGGTGCGGACCCTTTTTGAATCCGCACTTGCCAAAGAAACACGGGGTACGGACCCTTTTAGAATCCACACTTTGGAATCAACTTACCAAAGAAACATAGGATTAAGATCCCTTGAAGAGGAATAGTAAAGATGTAAATTTTTATAAACTAACGAGTTATTAAAACAGTTATCACCGTGTTTCCCCCGGATGATTAAAATATGTAGTGTGCAAAGAAATATTTCTTTAATATAATTAGTTTGCAATAAAAACCGATATTTATTTCTAAATAAAGAATAAATTACTATTTATAATAAAACAAATCAAAGTTCTAATGAACTAATAAACTATTTGCTTTGTCAGGAACTAATGTTTGCAAAGTAAAAACAATTATTTCTTATATGTCAGTGTGGTGTAGCTTAAGTTAATTATTTTTTTTAAAGAATATTACAATTTAAAAAAATAAAAACTATTGAACTTAGTTAAAGCTTAAGACTTACCACTAAATACAAAGAAATTTTTGTTTAGTCGTTAATAGTTGATCGAAACTTCAAAACCTTTAAATTTTAATTACTATTTATGTATGCACCTTAAATGATTTATACTTTTTGAAATATTTTTTTTTTTTTTTTTTTGGTGGTTTATTTTGAGTGTTGTGCTCTAGAGTGAAAGATGTTTTGGGAGATATATATATATATATATATATATATATATATATATATATATATATATATATATATATATATATAATATATATAATATATATATATATAATATATATATATATATTAGGTATATATATATATAATAGTATATAATATATATAAATATATATATATAGTATATATATATATATACTATATGATTTAGATATATATATATATATATTACCTATAGAGGTTATATAGAGATATAGCAAGCTGTGAATGAGAAATAGTCTCAAGGTATTGAGGTATAGTAGTGATAAGTAGTTAATCAGTAGGTAGTATATAGTATATAGTATAATATGGTATATAGTATATACTATATAATATAGTATGTGACGTATAAATATATATATAATGGGAATCTATGAAAATTTATTAAAATTAACTAAAGCAAATCTACTTTTAAAATTTCACACGCCTTGTACTTTTTAATTTAATACTGGGGTTATAACATTAAAAATGATATACCGAAGTCGTAGTTTACCAAAAAGGTAATAAAAGTATTTGCTTTGCTACCAACGATTTTAAATTTTATTTATGTCTAAAACATTTTGTTTTTACTTCACCCCCAGTTTTAGAACATAATATTGGTAGCAGAGCGTAGTTTTCTGAGGCTACGACTCGTTACGCTCGCTACCTTTTCTTCACTTTTTTCTTCATTCACAATTTTTTCTGCTCTTTTCTTCTTTTTTAGGTTTAATTCCCTTATTCAATCATTTTTGGTTTTTCTTTCAATTGGTTTGCATTTTTCTTTCACTATCGTAAACAACTTACAAATAAAAACATCATCATGGCAGAGACTATACTTCCTTTGCGTCAATCAGCAAATGAGATACCCAATGTAACCACCACCGAACCGACCTCAGTGTCACTACCCTCCTCATATATAACTCCAGTTAAGATGACTTATCCATCCAATCCCTCTTCTATTCTGACTTGTCAGCATCACATTCCATTAAGGTCACCACCTGAAATTCGTCAACCCCCTGTATTCATACCATCCCCTACACTGAATTATGCATTTATGACAAATTTGTGTAATCATGCTCAAGTAACATCTGGCAATGATATAAATAATTTATTACTACAAATATTAGGAGTGCTTACTCAATTAATGAATCTTTTCGTTCAACGAGAGTCTCAAACCATTACTAACAATTTCCCTAACCAAAAGTACCATAAATCACCTACTCATTCACAAAGAATTACACACCAACAATGGTCTAGTGGTAATAAACAACCTAAATATACCTATTGTAAAAAAACCGGCCATGACATCAGTAAATGTAAAGCCCGTCCTTATTGCCGTTTTTGTCAAAAACGGGGACATTTGTACACAACATGTTACACTAGACAGAACAAATGTATTCATTGTGAAAAACAAGGACACGTAATAAATAACTGACCACAAAGAAGACAAAAAGCTCCACATTATGACAATGATGAATGCCCTATTAGTAAGGGTAAACATTTGGGAATTGAATGCCCACAGTGGATATCGAAAAATCCTTCCCACCGTCTTAAAGATGTCAAAATTCCCTTAAGACATGATCCACCTCTAGAATCTCCTCCATTACCATCTTCAAATGGAGAGGTATTGAATGACGTTATAGACCCACCTCCACCCTCTCACACTACTAGCAAATTTAACCAGGACACTCTGGAAAACACAAAGATACTACGTCAATTACCAACCCCTATGATCCACAGAGATCCTCCATTTTCTACGATCCACAGAGATCTTCCCCATTCTACGATCCACAGTGATCCTCTAAACTCAAATGTTATGATCCACAGCTATCTTCCCAATTCTACGATCCACAGTGATCCTCTAAACTCAAATGGTATGGGCCACAGCGATCTTCCCCAATCTACGATCCACAGTGATCCTTTAAATTTAAATTTAATGATTCACAGTGATTCTCCACATTCTATGGTACAAAGAGGCTTAATATTCATAATATGAAGACCATAAAAGGGCAAAAAACTTATAAATAATATTCAATCGAATGGTTCAGATAATTCTATTCTCTCTTCTAAACCCCTATTTCTACTATTTCTAGTCCTAGTCAAGTGGGGAATATTCTCAATATGCCCTATCTCTCTCTCCAGATTGCTGTACAATCTAACAGTACTAATATAACAACTTCTCAAAGAACTTTAAAGCCCCAGCAAGGTAAAAAGGTAAATGCATGTGATGATTGGCAGTCGTTGCTATTCAATAAAGGCATAAACGCATTGAACAAGAATATTAAAAATAAAAAATTCAAAATCCCATTCAGCCCCTATGGAAAATTCTACTAAACTAAAACAACATAAGACCTTTACAGAGAGGATCTATGTAATCGATTTCCTTTCATAGTTAATCAGCCCTGAGCCAACGCTGAGTTATTTGTTATAATTGATCTACCTAGTTGTTTCTCACACAGCACACATAAATGATTGTGTGTACGAAACCCGCTCCTCAAATGTATTACATTTTTCTTGCATATTTTACCGGCCTTGAGCCACAGCTAAGTTATCAGAGACCTAGATTGGAAACCTCTATCCTCCCCGGACCGCCAATTTCTTCCGTCATGTTATGACGGGAGGGGAGGTATGTAATAAAAAAATTACCACCCTCCTTCTTTTCTTTTTTTTTATTCCTCAGAACGCAGAATTGTTGATTTTTTAATGCATGTTCTTGAGAAGACCGTCCATATCTTTTTCTATTTCTATTAAGCAGTCCCAAGAAAGTAAGTGTAACTAAAAGAATTCTCTATATACACATATATATAAATATTTATGACAAAAATCATTAATGGAAGTTTTGTGATGTTTTTAGTTCAACTCCATTTCCAATTGAGCACATTTGCTCCTCTCCTCTCTATTTTTGAAATGTCCTCCTGAAGTATCTGGAGGTATGTATACTCCAGTCGTTTTACATACATTGGTAGTTAGATAATAATAAATCTTTAAATAAAATAAATGAAAAAGTTTAAATTGCATATATTTGGAGATTTTTACATTTAGTTAGTTTTCTTTTTGTTTTTAGGCACGGGGTAGGGACCCTATTAGAATCTACACTTATCCAAGAAACACGGGGTAAGGACCCTTTTTGAATCCGCCCTTGCCAGAGAAACACGGGGTACGGACCCTTTTAGAATCCACACTTTGGAATCAGCTTACCAAAGAAACATAGGGTTAAGATCCCTTGAGGTGGAATAGTAAAGTCGTAAATTTTTATAAACTAGCGAGTTATTAAAACAATTATCACCGTGTTTCCCCCGGATGATTAAAATATGTAGAGTCAAAGAAATATTTCTTTAATATAATTAGTTTGCAAAAAAAAAACGATATTTATTTCTAAATAAAGAATAAAAAACTATTTATAATAAAACAACTCAAAGTTCTAATGAACTAATAAACTATTTGCTTTGTCAGGAACTAATGTTTGCAAAGTAAAAACAATTATTTCTTATATGTCAGGGTGGTGTAGTTTAAGTTAATTATTTTTTTTAAAGAATATTACTATTTAAAAAAATAAAAACTATTGAACTTAGTTAAAGCTTAAAACTTACCACTAAATACAAAGAAATTTTTTTGTTTAGTCGTTAATAGTTGATCGAAACTTCAAAACCGATAAATTTTAAATTCTATTTATGTATGCACCTTGATATATTTTTATTGTTGAATGTTTTTTCTATTTTTATTGGGGTTTATTTTGAGTGTTGGTGCACTAGAGTGAAAGATGTTTGGGAGGTATATATATATATATATATATATATAATATAATATATATTAAGTTATATATATATATATATATACTATATAAATATATTATATATATTATAATATTATATTATATATATATTATAGTATATAATATAATATATATATATAATCTATACATATATATTATATGTATATAGTAATTTTATATATATATGATTAGTATATATATATATATATATATATATATATATATATATATATATATATATATAATATATAATATATATATATATATATATATATATATATAATATATATTATATATATATATATATATATATATATATATATATATAATGAAATCTATGAAAAAGTTATTAAAATTAACTAAACAAATCTACTTTTAAAATTGAACACCCTTTACTTTTTAATTTAAACTGGTTATAACAATAAAAAATGATAGTACTACAATAGTGTATGTTTACCATTAAGGCGAAAAGGTAATAAAAAGTATTATTCTTAATCAAAACAAATCATAATATTGCACATCACATCATTCCCTGTTTATTTGCTTATTTTAATCTGTTTATTTTTCTTTTTCATAATAAACTGTGTGGCCGTATTGTTTTGAGGTTCAAAAACTTAAAGAATATTTCATATCTCATCCCATCAACTTCTTAAGTGTATAGTGGCCAAGGGTTAGTGTTTTTCGTTACGTGAAACGAAATGCGGTCTCCATGGGCCCGGATCGCTTTTATTCTGCTCACTATTTCCATGCAAACGTAAGTTTGTTTCCTATTTCTTATTATTCCATGTTCCTATTAATTTTTCTTTTCTAAATTTATATTTTTTTTGCTTTGCTACCACGATTTTATTCATTTATGTTCTAAAAATTATCATCATCATTTCACCCCCAGCTTTAGAACATAATTATGATAGCAGAGCGTAGTTTCTGATACTACCCTTGGTTTCTACCGTTATTTTTTGGTTATTACTTTGACGTTCCTTCCCTATTTTCTATTCTGCTCTTTTCTTCTTGTTTTGTTTAAATCTCTTATTCATTCATTTTTGGTTTTTCTTTCAACTGGTTTGCATTTTTCTTTCACTATCGTAAACAACTTACAAATAAAAACATCATCATGGCAGAGACTATACTTCCTTTGCGTCAATCAGCAAATGAGATACTCAATGTAACCACCACCGAACCGACCTCAGTGTCACTACCCTCCTCATGTATATCGACAGCCCATTCCATACAACCCCTCTTCTATTCTGACTTGTCAGCATAACATTCCATTAAGGTCACCACCTGAAATTCGTCAACCCCCTGTATTCACACCATCCCCTACACTGAATGATGCATTTATGACAGATTTGTGTAATCATGCTCAAGTAACTTCTGGCAATGATATTACTAATTTATTACTACAAGTACTCCAGCAAAACCAGCAAATATTAGGAGTGCTTACTCAATTAATGAATCTTTTCGTTCAACGAGATTCTCAAACCATTACTAACAATTTGCCTAACCAAAAGTACAATAAATTACCTACTCATTCACAAAGAATTACACACCAACAATGGTCTAGTTGTAATAAACTTCTTAAGTGTTCCTATTGTAAAAAAAACCGGCCATGACATCCGTAAATGTAAAGCCCGTCCTTATTGCCGTTTTTGTCAAAAACGGGGACATTTGTACACAACATGTTACACTAGACAGAACAAATGTATTCATTGTGAAAAACAAGGACACGTAATAAATAACTGTCCACAAAAAAGACAAAAAGCTCCAACCGTCTTAAATATGTCAAAATTCCCTTAAGACATGATCCACCTCTAGAATCTCCTCCATTACCATCTTCAAATGGAGAGGTATTGAATGAAGTTATAGACCCACCTCCACCCTCTCACACTACTAACAAAATTAACCAGGACACTCTGGAAAACACAAAGATACTACGTCAATTACCAACCCCTATGATCCACAGAGATCCTCCATTTTCTACGATCCACAGAGATCTTCCCCATTTTACGATCCACAGTGATCCTCTAAACTCAAATGTTATGATCCACAGCTATCTTCCCCATTCTACGATCCACAGTGATCCTCTTAACTCAAATGTTATGATCCACAGCGATCTTCCCCATTCTACGATCCACAGTGATCATCTTAATTTAAATTTAATGATTCACAGTGATCCTCCACATTCTATGGTACAAAGAGATCCTACAAATTCTACAGAGATCCAATTGGATCCTCAAAAACTTATAAATAATATTCAATCGAATGGTTCAGATAATTCTATTCTGTCTTCTAAACACCCTATTTCTACTATTTCTAGTCCTAGTCAAGTGGGGAATATTCTCAATATGCCCTTTCTCTCTCCAAAATGCTGTACAATCTAACAGTACTAATATAACAACTTCTCAAAGTACTTTAAAGCCACTGCAAGGTAAAAAGGTAAATGCACTTGATGATTGACAGTCGTTGCCATTCAATAAAGGCATAAACGCATTGAACAAGAATATTAAAAAAAAAATCAAAAT
>JABUQX010066217.1:22500-25715 GCA_015478945.1 Trachelipus rathkii
CATTTCTATATTTTCAGGTTAACTTTAAAAATCACGATTTCCATTTTTTTTTTTTTTTTTTTTTTGTAAAATTAACTTAAAATATATTTTTTTTTTTTTTTTTAAAATTATTTCAACAAGCATATATATCAAAATATTTTGGAAATAGTTACTTCTAACCAAATTAAGATATTATTAAAATTGCTTAATAAATTAAAAAAATAATAATTTTTTCATTCCATAATTTTCGCAGACGGCATCTCATGTCTCAAAAATTTGTGGGAAAGCGAGAATTGTCGTACACCAAAATCTATTTATTATTATTATTATTATTATTATTATTATTATTATTATTATTATTATTATTATTATTATTATTATTATTATTATTATTATTATTATTATTATTATTATTATTATTATTATTATCAATTTTTTTTAATCTCACTTCATTTTATTTCTTATTTACTTTCCTGCATTAAAATGTCCGCTGATTTCAAAAATGTTTTTAGTTTTCATGTAGCTATTGTAGTTTTTGACAGGTGTCACATCCATCTGAAGGCTGACCTATATATATATATATTATTATTTAAATAAACGTGTTAAAAATTGTCAAAAGGAAAAAAATAGTATTATATATATATATATATTATATATATATATTATTATATATATATATTTCATATATATATATATATTATTATTATTATATTATTATTATTATTAGTTATATTATTATATTATATATATATATATATATATATATATTATTATTACATATATATATTATTATTATACGTACAAAGTACATAAGCAGCGATATATACATGGTTGTTGTTATTAGTTAGCTGGGTTATTGTTGCTATTGGTTATTATTGCTGTTATAAGGCTGGTTGTTGCTGTTGTTGTTGTTAGGTTACAGCAAACATATGGCTGGTTGGCTGGTGCCATGTGCTATTGCCACATACATACTGTTGCACAGCATAGCTATTATTATATATATATTATATATGTTATATTATATATATTATTATTATTATTATATATGTACAGCGTATATATTATTATTATTATATATTATTATGTTATTATTATTATTATATATTATATATATATTATATATATTATATATATTATTATTATTATATTATGAATATTATTATATATATATATATATATATATATAGTATATATATATATATATATATTATTATTATTATTATTATTATTATTATTATTATTATTATATTATTATTATATTATAAACATATATATATATTATTGTTATTATTATATTATATATTATTATATTATTACATATTATATATATATATATACATATTATTATTATACGTATTATTATATTATTATATATAATTGTACAGAGGTGGGCATCGTTACCTACTCAAAAACGTAGTTCCGTTATCGTTATTCCGTTTCTTTGAAAGCAAAAGTAACAAAGCGCCGTTATTCCGTTACTTTTAGCTTTTGACCATGAAATTAATTACGGTATCTTAGGTAATTTATTGGTTCGTGAATATTAAATTTTCAACATTATCAGTATTATTAAAAAATATACCTCATGTAAGACTCTAGCGTACCCAAGACTTAGTTCCTTTACATCCACCAATGATTTAATTGCACCAGCCACCTTCTTTCCATTTACCACTTTCCTACTACACTTTGCATCATACGTTCACTATTCATTCAACATATATCCTAAATATTTAAACTCAGATACCTGTTCCAGCTGCTCACTATCTAACATAACTCGAAAAGTACCAATTGGTGTCACAGTTAACGAAAATCAGCAAAAGAGTGACACCTACATCACACAAATTAAACAGTAAACAATGTTACAATTTCTAATATTTTTGTACTTTTAATATATTTTAAACATCTATCATAATTAATAGCAATAAATTGAGTTATATTTAGTAGGATTAGTGTAAGTAAGCTTTGATAGAAAAACTTCACTATATTAATATTTTCTTAAATGCAATGCTCATATTGGGAACTACCTCAAATCGTCTACAGGAAAATGAGTCGACAGGCAAAAGGGTCAACAGGATAATAAACAAAATTTTCACTTGTCCAAACAGTCGACAAATAATTTCTCAAAGCTAAAATGGTCGACAAAATTTTCTGCTACTTGTCCAAACCGTCTACACACTAAATCAAAAATGCCAAATGATCGATACCTATCAGATTGACACCTATCAAATTATTTTTTTAACGATTATATATCTAGACCTCTTATATCGATATTTTATATCGATTTTTTTAAAGCTTTGAAATCATAATTTATTAGCTTACGAAGGAATTGAAACTAGTTACAAAAGTAATAATCCTTCTAAGTTTAGGTTTACGGTAACATATATCCATTTAAGTTAGGTCTAGGTTTATGTCAACGTAGATCCATCTAGGTTAGGTCTGATTTTGGGCTCTGATAATAAATGTTATAAGTTTTGCTAAGTATACACAGAAAAAATAACATATAAATATATACAAATATATATATATATATATATATATATATATATATATATATATATATATATATATATATATATATATATATATATATATATATATATATATATATATATATATATATATATATATATATGAAAATAATTATAATAATAAATTTTAACAAAGAAAAGAAAAATATCGAACATAATCGATATAAAGAAAAGAAAATACGACATTGGTCAAAGGATCGACACATTTACCAAAATATTCTACTTTTCCAAATCGTAGACAAAGAAACGGAAGGGAAATTGGGTCGACAAATTTTCATAACAAATATCCAAATCGTCTTTACAATGAAACTGATGGAAAAAAGATCGACAGAATTTTTTTTCAAATGACGACCCTTTTTCCTGTCGACCCATTTTCCTGCCGGTTATATGGGTAGGTCCCTCATATTTAATATATAAATTATACATTGTTTCTATGACTAATATGATAGTCGATTCTTAGTAGAACTTATGGAAATCGGCACTTTTTGAGATAACACAAGCTAACACAATATATATATATATATACATATATATATATATATATTCATATATATATATATATATATATATATATATATATATATATATATATATATATATATACATATATATATATATATATATATATATATATATATATATATATATATATATATATATATATATATGTTATGTTAAGTTATATATTTATGTTGCTATATATATATATAT
>JABUQX010066218.1:5000-10000 GCA_015478945.1 Trachelipus rathkii
AAGTCTATTGGGTTAACAACTTTGAGAGGCTGTACTTTTTTTCCTAAAGAGAGCTGCCGATTTTCATTTTCACTACTCTTCATTATTATTTTTTTTGAGAGTATATTCCTGTGGTTGGTTCAAAAAATTAAAAATAATACTATATATAATATATATATATTGATATATATATATATATATATTATATATATATATATATATATATATATATATATATATATAAATATTCTATTATTTAAAAATATTTTTTATTTAATTATATATTTATTATTATTATATATATATAGTATATATATATATATATATATATATATATATATATATATATATATATTTATAAGAAAATCCTATGGGATTTTTAACAACTTTGATAGGCTATAACTTTTTTTTTGCTAAAGAGAGCGACGGTTTTCATTTTCATTATTTTTTTTTGAATATATCCTATGATTTTCATAAAAATCGGGGGAGACAACCTAGCTATGTGTAACAATTACCCAAATCTTATCATAACCTGAACTATAGGAGGGCCCTAAAACGAGCACGAGGCCCACTAATTTTTTTTATAAGAAACCCTATGGGATAATTTTTAACTTTGAGAGGATGTAACTTTTTTCCTAGACTTAAATCATTTTTGTCTTTTTTTATACTTCATTATTATTTTTCTAGAGTATATCCTTGATTTAAATTTTTTTATTTTTATTTTTTTATAACAAAATCCTATGGGAGTTTTAACACTTGTGAGAGGCGTAAATTTTCCCTAAAAATTAAGAAGACCCACGCTTTTTTTTTTTTTTTTTTTTTATTATTCATTACTATTTTTTTAGAGTAACATCCTGTGATTTTTACTACAAATCGGGGGGTGACACGCCCCATCTACCAAAAAAAGTTCCAACTAATTTTTTCAAACCCTTTATTGAAAATTAAATGTTTATTTTTTTCATACAATACTCCTGATCAAAACAGCACATTTCCATTTTGTATTCAGAAATTTTTTTATCAAATAGCTTCATAACGCCTATACGTAGCCTACACAAGCAAGTTCAATTTCTCTTCAATTAAAATACTTAATTATTATAGGATTTTTAATATATGAATTTTACTTTCACTTTAGAATTTTGGGATGAACTAAATATTAGATAAAAATTAAATAATAAGGATATTAATTGCCACACTAAATTTTAAAAAAAAAAAAACTGCACGGTTTACTCTTTTAATTTTAACAATAACTGATTTAAAAAGTGAGCAAATGGCATTAGACTTAAGTGCTAGTGCTATATAACAAATATGAAAAACGCGCGCACGCGCGCGCACACACACACACACACACACACACACACATATATATATATATATATATATATATATATATATATTATATATATATATATAATTAATATTTATATATATATATATATATATATATATATATATAGTATATATATATATTATAGTATAATATATGTAGATTTATGATACGGTAATTTAACTACCGAGGTA
This sequence comes from Trachelipus rathkii, assembly GCA_015478945.1. Taxonomy (NCBI): domain Eukaryota; kingdom Metazoa; phylum Arthropoda; class Malacostraca; order Isopoda; family Trachelipodidae; genus Trachelipus; species Trachelipus rathkii. Next base: position 6,498 of record JABUQX010066218.1, read on the forward strand.
GAATTTTGCGAGGTGGTTGAGTCAAGTTTTTTAATAATATAATAATAATAATAATAAATCAATAATAATAATAAGAATAATAATTAAAATATAATAATAATTAATATAATAATAATAATAATATAATAATATTATTTATTGATTATTTTATTGATTATTATTATTATGATTATATAATTATTATTATTATATTATAATATTATTATTTTTATTATTATTATTATTTTATTATTATTTTTATTATTACTTATTATTATTATTATTAATAATAATAATATAAATATATAATAATAATAATAATAATATAACTAATCAATAATAATAATAATAATAATAAATATATAATAATAATGATAATAATTATAGTTCTGGGAAAGTTGTTCTTGAAATTTTTTTGAACTAGTTATCAGACTGATCTATGACGGGAAAATTCGTACCTGGTTTTCGGGATCTTAAACTGGAAAATTCCACACTGGATTGTCCACACTGGTTTCTTATTATTTTTTTCAACATAGACCACAGTGCGGTTTTTCTATATGGAAATTCTAGCTGGCATTCCCCCAGTGCGATCAGCAAAGTATCCAGCTGGAAATAATCCAGCTGTAAATTTTCCAGCGGGATCCGGTGCGAAATTTCATGATTCCCGCTGGTCCAGTACGTTCAAATTTCCTACTGGATCATACTATTTTGCTGGGTGATATGTAGAAAGAGCATCGCAATTTTACGACTTTGCTGTTGGGATGTGGCTAAAAGAACAAATTAGAATGTCATTATGTCAACGTTTGACCACGGATCTGATCTATAATAACCCCCTTAAAAGAGAGATAAAATCTTTATTTAAATTTTTGAATGCAACTACGAATGTAACAAAAAAAAAACGAATTCACTTGCTAAATCATGAAAAGACAAGTTGTTTAAATGTTAAGAATGCAGCTATGGATATAATAAGAAGGGAAATTTAAAAAGAAAACATTTAATAAGCATGAAAATATGTAGCAAGTAATAATATAATTATTGAAGAGGTAATATAATAAGATAAAATAAAGGTTTCGACAGAGTCCGAATACTCCTCCACTGTAACCGTAGCCTATTGAAGCAGAGAGACTGATAGAGGTTGTAAGGAATCTCTTTCAGCAGATATTGGAATGACTTTGGACTCGATTTTGTGCTTTGATGGTTCGGAATGAAAGACGGAAGACTCCTGCAGAAGACATCAGAAGAAATACCTTTGAAATTAAAGAATTGGACCAGGAAGGGACTTGTAAATAAGTTTGTGTTAAATGGTTGTAACTCACATTTTATTATTAAAAATAAATTGAATATTTTCCATTGCACCAAACATGTATAATTTATAATAATAAAAATTAATGAAATATAAATTAAATAAATAAAGCCATTGTTGACAGTTGAAATTTAATTTAATTCCTTTTATTTACAAAGTAATTACGTTTATAACTTTAAATTAATTAAACTTTTATACAAAAGAAAGACCGATCAACGTCACACTCGCAATTCGAAGGTAATTCTCGGCTTTACTAATTAAAGTTTTAAGTAATCCAATTCAAAGATATTTTAATTCATATTCATACAAAATTGTTATAGAAAATCTTAACACAAAATGTAATCGAGTGAAAAAGAAACCAAAGCTTAAATTAAAATGTATCCAAAATAATCAAAATTTTAATTTTAAATGAGCGATGAATGCAAGTCTTCATCTTGATCACTTAGCAGTTGCTCTTAACTCGTAGTTTTAAAGTTCTTAATCTCGACTTTATATTAAAGTCAACTAAATTTATATGCCTTGAAATCAATTAAGCAATGTTCTAATTTTTTTAAAGATGAAAAATCACAACTAAAATATACTTTCAAATAGCTTAATCCAGTCGCCTTTGCGAAATATAATGAAAACATTTCGAAATATAATAAAAATTAAGTATAGCGAAGAAACCTTCAAAGCCAATTTCCCTTCAAGTTTATAAAGTCCTACATATATATTAATTAACATATTAATAAGTGTCGTTAAATGTGAAAAGTTTTATTTTCAAACGCATTTGTCGATTTAGGAAAGAGCTATTTCTAAATTCTAGTAATTGCTCACGTTGAACTGATAAAATTTGTAATTGTTACTAGTATCAAACTCGAGTCTTAAAAGTTATGAACAAAATTATCTAATTTTGTGCGTCATACTTAAATTGATGAATTCCTTAAAGGAAATATCCTGTTTCTGATTGGGCCTTATGGAGTTCCCCATGGTAGCCAATGGGGAAATCTCTATTTGATATTCAAAACTTCGAATCTTAAATCTTAACTTATCCCCATGGGAAAGTGCATTGGTTCCTTTAAGAATCTAGCCATGGAACCCAGTGAAATCCAAAGGGGAAAAATGAAAATGTTTGCTAGTCGGTAGTAGATATTTTATCTTTGAATTTGATGGTGAAAAGTTGGAGGAGGTTAAGGATTTCATATATTTGGAATGTGTAATAAAGGAGAAGCTGAGAAGGAAGTGGAAAAGAGAATAAGTAAAGGATGAGTAGAATTTATACATTTGGATAAGATCAGGAAAGTACGACTTCACTAAAAGTACAATGGTACGAATTTTCAACAGCAATGTTAAATCTGTGCAGATACATGGGAGTTCGTCATGGAAAATGGCAGGTGAAATGATGGTTCGCTGGAACCTTAATTTTACAGGAATTTCTTATCATCTCCGAAGAAGAAATTTCGGTTAAAAAAATTTATTTTAAACACCTTAAATTACTAATTCACAAAGCAATTGGAGTAAAAGGTTACAACTTGATCATCGTTCGTTTGGGAAATGTGGTATCAATTCATAACGTTGGAAAGAGAATCCTAATTGGCTCAATTTTTTTTTACCCACCAATTTCCTTGGACGACCGAACTTGAATGTATTTCAGATACCTAAATATCCCATGGCAGTCCACTTCAATCTTCAATTGATCCTCAATCTTTGATCTTCCCGAAGTACCACGGATATTAATGTAGTAGTATCTTGTATCGTGATGTTAATATAAAGAGTATTTTTTCAGAACTAATTGGAGCTAAGTATTCAAATGAATGCATAAAATCTTCTACAATTGAGTTGAAAGTTTCAACTTTGAAATTTCACCCCCAAAAAAAGACAGCAGATTTTTTTAAAAAGATTCTTATATGCCGATTTTTTCCCTTATCAGTCTATTTTATCAGGCTACTTAAAAATATCTTAATTTGTGAACCGACGAGTTTGGGAAGTTATGGCATAAGTACGTGAATGTAAGACTTTTCACTTCCAAAGCTTTAACAACATCTTCATCTTCATAAACTCCCACTTAATTTGTAGTAGAGAAAAAAAGCTTTTCTTGATTCTATCAAAGATTTTGTACATAATTTTTCATTTCCGGTGTTTATTATTGTTTATGCCACAAACTTTTTCCTAGTAACGATCTCTCCCAGCAAAAAGTGTCCAGTAGGAAATTCTGCAGGAACGTACTGGACCAGCGGGAATC
>JABUQX010066218.1:15000-25486 GCA_015478945.1 Trachelipus rathkii
ATAATAATAATAATAATAATAATAATAATAATAATAATAATAATAATAATAATAATAATAATAATAATAATTTCTCTTGATTAATATTAATGATTTATTTAATACTGAAATCATTCATGCTCCTTATATTTCAACTTACTATTTTATGTAATTTCAATATATGATATCCTCAAAACATCATCATCACACCCACCTTCTTTCCCCAAGACTGGTGGTAAGGCGCATTGATTCCCAGCACACTCACCACTATACATCCGCTTAACCAACCGACTATCATCCATCTTTTCCACATGACCAAAAAAAATCTCAACGTACTTTCATTTATTCTCTCATTTATCCCATTCTTCACACCACACACCTTTAGATCTATAGCTCTTATTCCAGACCATAGTCTCACTGCCGTACATTAACACAGGTAACAATATACTCTTATGCAAGACCCACGCACACTCAAGACTTAGCTGGTCCCTTTACATCCACCAACGATTTAATTGCAACAGCCTCCTTCCTACCGATGGACATTTTATTAAGCTTATTGTATGGCCATTATCTTTTCAATGCCAACCATGATATCCTAATATTTAAACTCAGACAGTTGTTCCAGCTGCCACCATTCTAGACAAAATTTTATCACCGAGGATTCGTCCTCGCTCACAACATAATTTGTCCTATATACGTTTACTTTCAAATTCCTCCTTTTACACACCTTGCCAAATCTCTCTACCAATCTTCTCAAACTTCAGATTCACCACACAAAACCAAATCATCCACATATAATAGGTAGGGCACCCTCCACTCTCTTCCATTCTCCATCATTCTAACACCATCCGCTGCCACCCCCACCTCTAATTCTTTCATAACCTCATCCATATTCAAATTTCTAACCAAGGAGCTAAAAAAATCCCTGCCTCGTCTCAAGGTATTAATTTGTAAGCCAATCACTTTTGACACCATTTATTCTTACACACGCTCACTATCGTCATACATACTTTTGAATTGCATTCAGAAGGGCCTACCACCGACACCATATAATCCTAATACCTGCCAGAGGTTCCCTATTAACCCTATCAATACTCCTGTTGCAAATCCACCATAAAACAAATATAATTTATTCTCTCATTTTCTCATGTCATTTGTTTCAATGTAAAAGATTTGAATCACACAATCCTAACACTTCTAAACTCACCTTGTTCTTCACAAATCAGTCCTTCAGTCACTTGATGCACTCTTTCGACCAAAATACCAGCATATATCTTCCCTACATCACTCAAATACCTTCTCTACATCACTCAAACTAATTCCCCTATAATTCCTACAGTTACCCTTATCTCTCTTACCCTTATATAAGGGTATTATTACTGCCCCTCCAACTCCTCGGAACTATACCCTCATAAACGCTTTGTTTACACAACTTCCAAATACAATCAATCATCATCCCCTCCATTCTTGATCATTTTCACCAGTAATAATTTCATCTATACTGCAGATTTACCATTCGTCAACTTTCTCACTCTACGTTATACATCCTTTACTAATGACCTTGATCATCCCCAAAACACCTATTCCTTCTTACACCATCAAACCCACACACATTCACTATCACCTCTTCATTCTTGCCAATGTTATGCAGATTTTTGAAGTGTTCCTCACATCCATTTCATCAGTTACGAAAACACCAATCCCTATTCATTAAATTCTACTCATGCGGATTTCCCGCTTATGTCTCATTCGTTAAACCTTCGCTGCTTCCTTCCAGAAGAGCTTCCTATTGCCTTGTAAGTCCCCATTCATCCCTCCTTCCAAACGTGTTTCAATTTTACCCTTTTTTCATCCTACCATATGCACTTTTATGTATTCCTTTGTTTCCTCTTATATAATTCCAAACATCTTTCTTTGAAACACTCCATCAAGACTTCCAAGAGAATTGCTAATGCCTTGTAATCCCATTACATCCCCTCCAACTGTTCATATTTTTACCCTTTTTTTTCTCTCGTATAGATGCAGCTTTTTTAGTTATTCCTTTTATTGTTCTTTCTTATATAATTCCAAACTTTTCTTTTAAACCTCATCACATTGGTCATTGAGAGCTTTTTGTACATTCAACACAAGCTTTCTTTTTTTCTTTTAAGCACTTGCATCACCTCTTCATTTGATCACCACTCACTTTTAACATTCTTACTTCCTACTTTCACACATCCACCCACTTTTATATTTATATATATATATATATATTATATATATATAATATATATATATATATATCATATATATAATTATATTATATAGTATATATATATATATATATAATAATATATATATATTAATATATATATATATAATATATATATATATATAGTAATCAAGATTTGATATATGGTCGGTTGCCTTAGTGGAACCTCAATTTGTATTAGAAGAGGGATGACGCAAACATGAAAAAAGACAAAGTTTTAATTAATTAAACGTTTCTAGCACACCATGGCTCATGCATTCAGGATACTGAAATGACACATGCATAATAATATTGAATAGAGATTTAAAATAAAAATAAGCATAAAAATAGAAATAACAATGAAAAGGCTAAATAAAAATAAAAATAAAGATAAAGTAGAGTGACTAGCAGGGTAACAAATTTTAAGTAAAAATATTAACAAAGTATGCTTGAAAACGGTTAAAGTTAGGGTTGAAAATTTAAATTTAGTTAAGACAGTAGTAATAATGGGATTAGGGGGGGGGGTGCAACACAATAAATAGGAATCAATAATGACAATGATGATAAAAATAAGCAGAATAAAACCAATAATAATAATAATAACATATAAAAATAATAATAGCCTAATAATAATAATAATAATAATAATAATAATAATAATAATAATAATAATAATAATAATAATAATAATAATAATAATAATAATAATAATAATAGTCAATAATAAACAATGTATGGTTAATAAGCAAAATCACGTAGTAAACATACCTAGTATAATAGTAGCAAAGTTATAGACTAAGGGAAAATTTATGATAATTGAGAGATGAGAGACTGATAGAATTTGGTTGGTTAGCAAATTAAAAATTGAAACATAATTATACCGGAGGGAGGAGAATTAAGCAATTAATAAGGGAGTAGAAGAATGGGAGGAATTTAATGAGGGATCCATTTCTAAATGGAATTTATGGAAAGCTTCTGAAATGGGAAACTTTTTGTACTACTATATTTTCATATTGGAAGATATTCTCAAGCCTCAGTATTTCACACATGTTCTGCACCTCAGAGCTGGGTTAATTTTATTACTAAGCAAAGCTATTAGCTCAGATGATGTGAAAAAAGCAAATGAGCACCTACATACATTCGTGTGCCATTTTGAGATATTATATGGAATAGAACATATGACTTTTAACGTTCACTTATTATTGCATCTTAGTGAAGCTGTTGTAAAGTGTGGCCCCCTTTGGGCTTATTCTGCCTTTCCCTATGAAAACCAATTACGAATATTTAAAACTTTATTAACTGGAACTAAAGGACCAAGTAAGCAAATAATCAAGAAATCTAAAGTTTTAAACTTCATTAATATGAGATCACATGTTATTGCAAGCAAAGAAGTTTTCAGATTTTGCGAAACAAATTTTGGTATAGGATATTCACTTGATAAATACCTCAAGACATTTTCTGTGGGAAAAGCAGTTGAAACACATCTCACTTGCGAAAATTTCAGAAAAGAGGAAATTACTGCCATTCAGGAATTAGGAATAACACAGAAAATACTCCTTTATAAAAATTTAAACTTTCCGGCTTTTAACATAAAAAAAATTCTGTAGTATTGCTTGAAGATGGCAAACTTGGACAAATTACACAAATTGTAAATTGTTTTAATGATATATATTTATTGTTTGAAGAATATGTTCTGCATATGCAATATTCTGGTACAATAAGAAAATGTATTTCTACCCTAAGCGAATCACAAGGTGGAAGCATTTTGTGCATTCATCCCAATTTAATAAAAACTCCATGTATTACTGTAAAAATTGCTACAGATATGTATGTAATGCCCCGACAAGGTGTTCTTGAGTTTTAATAGAAAAGCTAATTAATGGACAAGTGAAAGAACCAATTAATGAAATACTTGTGCCTAATAGAAAAGTGATATATATGCGGTATATATATATATATATATATATATATATATATATATATATATATATATATATATATATATATATATATATATATATATATATATTATATATATATATATTTATATATATATATATATTTTATTTATTTACATATACATAGTTATTATTTTAATTTATAATAATGGAACCATACTACGGATTTATACAGTTTCTCAAGGACAAAACAAAGAAGATTGTCCCAGTTTCAGATATTAAAAACTTCCAACCACCTCCATGACAGATTTTAATAGACAAAAAATCTACAAAATAATGTGGCCTCAAGAAGATGACTATGAAAATATGGAAAGCTACGAGAGAGCTGCGTACGATGCAACAGTGTTATAACTAGGAGGTAAGTTTCTTTATTACTAATATAATAAGTTTTAAACTATTTATTAACCTTGATAACTATTAGCATGTGTTCCCCTAATGCAACATTTTTCCAGGTACAAAGGATTCTTTCCAGATTGATAAGAGGATGGTTGCTGCTCCAACTCATATACTAGAATCTCCCTCAGAAACAGAAAATGATCTCAATGAGAAAATAGTAAGTGTGTGTGCTTGATCAAAGAGCAATAACACACAGTAGTTATTTATATCTATATATTGATTATATATATATATATATATTATTTATATATATATGAACTAATTTTATATATATATTATTATATATATTTACTAGAATATCGAGCAAGGGTAGGCACATTCGATGGCCGGCGCGCTATTTGGAATAGTTTCGTGCCTTCAGCACTGCAGGGGAGTATCTGTGGTAATTGAGGTCAGGTCAATCTTACCAACATAGCATGCAAATGCAATAGCGGAGTTTATTAACGAACTCTTTTTCTCACCATGGCAAATTTATAAATTATGAATACGACTGTCGTGCGTCCTCATCTTTGATACTACTGACATGCCTCTAGCATCTTATCTTGCCGCCATTTTCGCCTTACATCGACGCTTTCCAATTGCTCAGAAGAATTATGAATATTTTATTATTTTATATTATCTGAAGCTTATTAAAGCATGTGATTTACTTCTTTATGCCATGGTGAGTGAAATGGACAGTGCAATTATATATTAATGTAAATAATAGTGATAAATGTCGGTACCCTGTGAAGTGGCGTTATTATATAGTATTTCGTTATATATTTTTATTTATAATTACTTAGCTAGCTTATCCTCATGGTAGCACCCTTAGGTTAGTATATACTAAGGGCCTATTATCTTAAGTAAGCCACTTTCATGGGGAACCTACGCCCGATTTTCGTTTGGCCAATAATACTTTGTAAATTTTTATGTAGGCCGACAAGTAGGCCATCTAATAGGCCCAAAATTTTAATCATTTTTATTACACAAAATTTAATGTAAAATAATTATTTATTATATTTTATGTTAAATTTATTTATATTATTTTTATTTCATAATAATTTTTATATAGGCCAACAAGTAGGCCATCTAATAGGCCCAAAATTTTATTCATTTTTATTATACAAAATTTAATGTAAAACAATTATTTATTATATTTTATGTTAAATTTAGTGATATTATTTTATTTCTTAGCATTAATTATTATTATTGTTTAATTCCCAGGTTATTGGGGTCCGTGTTTTTGATTAAATACAAATTCAACTGCAAGTCTTTGTTCAAACTTATCCCACGCCAAAGAGTGGTGATCAAAGGAGTGATTTTGAAGCCTACCCGAAGAAGTAGGCTCCCAACACCCAGCCTATCCCATTTCTTTGCAACTTTGAATCTCACAGTGGACCCCATCCATAGGCCAGACAAAGGAGGACTGTCCTGTTGCATGTGCAACAGTTATAATCTGCACAGGACCTAATTTTCATTATTATTATTATTATTATTATTATTATTATTATTATTATTATTATTATTATTATTATTATTATTATTATTATTATTATTATTATTATTATTATTATTATTATTATTATTACTTCTTTTCATCATTTTATTTTTATTATTTGTAATATATTTATATATAACTAATTTTATAAAATTTTCAGTTTTATATATATACATAGGTAACAAACACCGGAAACAAAAAAAAAGTTTAGTATTTTATTTATCATATTTCTACCAGAAACAAAAAAGTTTAGTATTTTATTTATCATATTTCTGCCAGTAACAAAAAAGTTTAGTATTTTATTTATATTTCCGCCAGAAACAAAAAAGTTTTAGTATTTTTTTTTTTTTAATCATATTTCTGCCGGAAACAGAATAGTTAGTTTTATTTTCGCGCTGTCACCTTTTGCATTATTTACTTTTTCTAGTATTGGTGCTGTGCTTTTGCCTTCTTCCTTCCTTCATTCCTCTCCTAATTCTTACCTTCTCTCTTCGTCATTTCTTTTCTTCTACTTCATTCTCCAGCCCTCGTCATGGTGGAGACTAACGACGACACTCATCCTCCACCTCCTCACCACTTTCGTCTTCCTCCTTTCTACCCTCACCATCCTGAAACATGGTTTTCACTAGTAGATGGCATCCTTCGTACTATCAGTGATGAGGCGACCAAGTACAGTACGGTTTTGTCCTTCCTGCCTGAGGATGTATCCCTCCGCATTAGGGATTCCATCCCTACACTGTCCGCTTCTTCTACCCCTTACTCAGATCTTCGTACCCTCTTGATCTCCCGCCTGTCCCTTTCTCAGGAAGCCAAGTACGAAGAACTCCTACGTGGCACCTCACTAGGAGATCAGAAGCCTTCTGATCTCCTGGTGCAGATGCTCTCTTTGCTGAGTGGACCCCCTACTACACAGGAGTCAGGTTTTGTCCGCACTCTCTTTATTCAGAAACTACCCAGAGATGTACAGTATTTCCTCGCATCGATGGATCCAAAACTTACTCTTCAGGAGGTTGCAGAGAGAGCCGATGGTCTTATACGCTTCTTCAACTCTAATGCTCCCGCTGTTTCTGCCATCGCTGCTCCTGTGTCTGTTTCCTCTTCTCCTGCAGCTCAGGCACTTACTTTTCCTCCTACTTCATTGCCTCTCCCGTCTTCTTCGCTTCCTTCTCCCTATACCTTCTCTTCACCCCCCTCTGTGGTCTCTCCGGTTTCCTCTTCCGCTGCTACTTCTTCTTATCCGGTGTACCCGCCCCATCCCTCGTACCCCTGGTCCATCTCCAGCGCCTCTCACGACCCCTGTTCCTCCCGCTTTTCGAGTATAGAGACCCGTCTTTCGACTTTGGAACATGGCATGGCAGACATGAAAGCGGAGCTGATGTCCATCTCCGCCATGCTACGGTCTCAAAGGGACTCTCGTTCCCGCAACCGCTCCTCTTCGGGTCGTCGCTTTTCTGACCGCTCTCCCACGCCAGGCCCTCAGCAATATCCAAATGGGTATTGTTTTTACCACCACCGGTTTGGCTTGAAAGCGCATAAGTGCAACCAACCCTGCACTTTTTCGGGAAACTCCCTAGCCAGCGGTTCATAAAGGCGGTGGATCCAGCTGGCCACCCCTCCGTTTGTTCTTCCTCTCCGCCTTCTTCGTCTCAGGATGTCCTGCGCCTTTTCGACAGGTCTACAAACCTGTTCTTTCTGATCGACACCGGTGCGTCGTTTTCGCTTCTTCCTAGAGATACTACCCAAACGTCCGCTGTTCCTCTTCCTGACCGGGCTCTTTACGCTGCAAATGGTAGTACCATCCCTGTCTATGGTGAGCGCTTGTGCACCTTAGACCTCTCTCTCCGCCGTCAATTCCCCTGGGTATTCGTGGTTGCTGACGTGACCCAACCCATTTTGGGAGCTGATTTCCTGTCACATTTCGACCTTATGGTCGATCTAAGAAACAGGAGATTGGTTGACGGTTGTACGTCTCTGTCTTCTGCAGGTACCGTAGTTTCTTCTGCTCTTAAAGGCATCTCTGCGGTTGCTCCTTCTTCTGGTACCTCCCCCTTCTTCACCATCCTGCAGAAGGATTTTCCGGCGCTGTTGAATCCCTTGTTCTTCTTCTACTCCTGTTCAACATTCTGTTCCTCTCCTGTTCAACATTCTGTGCGCCACCATATAGAGACTATGGGCTCTCCCACCTTCGCTCGTGCTTGGCGTCTGCCTCCTGACAAGCTCAAGGCAGCCAAGGCGGAGTTTGAGCACATGCTTGAACTTGGTATCGTCCGCCCTTCCAAAAGTTCATGGTCCTCCCCCCCCCATATCGTCCCTAAAAGGTATGCTTCCGATGGAGGCCCTGTGGAGATTTTTCAGGGCTCTTGAACGCTTGTACGATACCTAGATCCGCTACCCTGTCCCGCCACATCCCAGTCTTTCACCTCGAATCCTGGCCGGTAAAGACGCATCTTTTCCAACATTGGATCTTATCGAGGCGTATCCACCAGATCCCAGTCAGCACAGTAGAGAGACATACACGAAGACTGGCGATCATCACTCCTATTGGCCTCTTTGAGTACACACGCGAATACCTTTCGTTTGAGGGGCCGCAGCGTCAGACTTTTCAACGCTTTCATCGATGACTTCTTAGAGGTCTCCCTTCCCTTTGCCTTCTGATGACTTCCTTATGCTTCCTCTTCTCCTGCCGAGCATGAGCAACATCTACGTGCCGTTTTTGCCAAGGTTTGGACGACTGTGGCATGCGTCTACAACCGGCAAAGTGTGTTTTTGGTGTCCCCTTCTCCTTACCTTTCTAGGACAACACTGTTTCAGCGGAATGGCATTTGTCTCTTGCAGAGCGCGTGGACGGCCAATTCGCACCTTCACCTAGGCCTGTCCTCTCAGAAGCAGCTTTCGTCATACCGTCGGCAATGCTTAACTTTTAATCATCGTTTTCTCAATCGGCGCTGTATTCTTCGACCCCTGCACCGGTCTCATCCGCCCAAGCACCGAGGCAGTTCTACAAAAGTGGACTGTCTGACGAAGCTACGGCTGCTTTTGAAGCTTCCAAAGAGGCACTCGCTTCTGCCACACTCTTAGTCCACCCTCAGGACTCAGCTCCGACCAGAGTTCAGGTAGATGCCTCCGATTTTGCTGTCAGCGGTGTCCTACAGCAGCACCTGAACGGAGTGTGGTCTCCTCTCGCCTTTTTCTCTCGCAAGTTGCAACCTCCTGAGACTCGCTATAGTGCTTTTGGGAGGGAGTTACTTGCAATGTATCTCGCCGTCCGTCATTTCCGCTACTTTCTGGAGGGTCGTGAGTTCCACATACTCACTGATCACAAACCACTTACCTTCGCTATGGTCTCAGAAACGAACGGCACTCCCCTCGAGAAGCTCGTCACCTTGAGTATGTCTCATAGTTCACCACTGATGTCAGACATATTTCAGGTGTTGACAACTGCACTGCCGACCGCCTCTCTCCCGCATTGAATCGACGCGTTTCAGCCATTACCCAAGCATCGACTACAACGACTATGGCAAACAGCCAGACTATTGAGTCCACGCGCTTCCAGCAAGATTCCTTCTCTCAAGCTGGAGTGGCTCCAAACTCCCATGGCGATAGAGAAGAAATTCTGTGCGATGTCCTCTCAGGGTCTCCTCCGTCCTTTCGTACCATGCATCGTTGCGTAAGGCTGTTTTCCTCAAAAAACTCTCACTGCCTCCCACTCCTGGCATTTGAGGCTTCACGCAAAACTGGTTGCTGCCGATTTTGTGGATGGCCTGATCTGAATGCCGATGTAGCAACTTGGTGTCGCACTTGTCTTTCCTGCCAGCGTTCTAAGGTCCATCGTCACACCAAGTCCCCGCTAGGCACCTTCTTACCACCTGGTGCTCGCTTTGAACGTGTCCACATCGACATCGTTGGACCTCTGCCTCCCTCCCGCGGTAAGAAATACATTCTTACGTGTATAGATCGGTTAAAACGAATGACCGAGGCTATCCTCTCTCTGTTTGCCACACGCGGAATCCATTAGCTAAAGCTTTCTTGGCTCATTGGATTTCACGCTTTGGTGTGCCGCTTTCTGTCACAACGGACCAAGGTAGACCTTTTGAATCCTTCTTATGGAGAGATTTGATGAATCTTCTTGGTTCAGAGAAGATTCACACGACTTCTTCCCATCCAAAAGCGAAACGGCATGTTGAACGTTTCCAACGTCAGCTAAGGCTTTTCTTCTAGCTCAGCCCAATCCGGAAAATTGGACTGACGCTCTCCCTTTCGTAATGCTTGGCATTCGTTCGGCTGTTAAAGAAGATCTGCACTGTGTTCGGCTGCTGAATTAGTGTATGGTTCTCCTCTTCGTCTTCCAGGTGACTTCTTCTCTCAGTCTTCTCCTCCTTCTACAGCCGACCCGCTTGCTTATCTTACCCGCTTGAGGCGCTGTGCTTCGTCGTGGAGACCGACTCC
>JABUQX010066219.1:0-2500 GCA_015478945.1 Trachelipus rathkii
CTGCTCTTCTTAATATAATCTACAAGTTTAAAAATGCCTCGATTTAGTACTCACTTCATATACACTATTGGAACGATAGGCGTTAGCTGATATATGCGTTAGAAACTCCATATAGCAGTACACCGCTGCGGTGTTTTCAGACAACATTAACAATAATAATGTCTTACAATTTATTGTAAACTGTCTAAAAATTATAATTTCTCTCCTCCATTAACATGTATCCTTGTTTCATATATATTATTTATATATTAAATTAATATATATAATATCTTATAAATATATTATAAGGTCTGAGACACCAACAGATTTATCATAATTCTAATTAGTCTGTAATCTCTTACCTGACTTACTCTAGCCAATAAATAATAATTCCTGGCCGATTATGACGGATAAAGTGACAATATTAGCCGTAATGCCTCAGAATATATAGCGGTCTATCCGTTAACATATACTATATTATAAATATATAATATATTAATATCTATATATATAATATAATATAATATATATATTATATATTAAATATTATAATATAAATAATATATATATTATATATATAATTATATTTATATTATATATATAGAATAATACGCATCGATAAAGGGATAAAAGATGTACATAATTTATTAAATTATACGCGATTATATCTACTAAATAGACAATAGAGAGTGGTCTCTGAAGAATAGAACACGGCCTTATGTTGATCTAATTAGGCCTAGATCTCATGATAACACAGTGGCTTTCTATAGTAACCAACGATCTCCCTACTATGCTCAGTGGAATAATATTTTATTGCAAGTACAGTGTATAATAGAATTTAACTAGGTTTTTTTAGCATGTTGATAATGGTCTCAGTTTCTTCTCAGCAATATTGTGCAGAGATCCGAGAGGTAGACTGAATTGGACTCTTTATATATTGACTATTATCTCCCTACTGAGTTTCGAATCCGATATATTTACTCGGTACCTTAGTGAGTAAAGGGCGCATTTTTTTATATGATTTGTGATCATAAGTTTTTTCTTCCAATCGATAGACTGTTCTAATGAGTTCATTTTATCCGATGAAAAATCAATTGTCAGCATTCTATGTCAGGTAGAGTTAGATTAAAGTTTAACTATTTTTATTATTATTATACAGTAAATATAATATAAGCTCAACCAGACCTTAAGCCTCATAAAGGCTAATTAATTTCAGGATTATTTTAGTGTGTTCTATATAGTTATTTATATATCTATATTAATATCATATAGAATATATATATAATTATCTTAATTATAAGCCTAAGTTTACGTTTGTGAGGAAATCTGATCCACTACGCTGTTTTTCTTTTTCAAAAATAATTAAAATAAAAAAATAATGAATAATAAATTTAATAATTTATTTACACAATTATATATTAATGTTATTTTTTTTTACATATCACAGCATCAAATCTAGTGATGATACATGAAACAATAAATGATATTATTTTGGGAAAAGATTATTTTAAAAAAATGTTTTGAAAATTTGAGTAGTTCGAGCCATTTTCTTTTAGAAATCGTGGAAAAAGTTATAATATGGCATCGGGGAATTAAGCCGGTCATATAATATATTTAATTTTCTTTTATGTGATTGTTCACTAATAAACTTAAATCTTAGAATTCTTGAATTATAAAGTGTGATAAAAACAGCGTTCTTTAACACGTGATTCAATTATTTGTATTTGATAAACACAAGTTCATAGTTTATATTATTAATTTATAACATTATTACAAAGTATATTTTTTTTATTCAATAAATTTATTTTTGAAATTTTTGTCAACGATTTTTTTATATAATGCCTTATAAGTCATTGAAAAAATTTGAATTATGCTAAATATAATTATTTAATATTTTTACTTAATAAAATATTATGTTTCAATTTTTAAAATAAAATATTGGCACTTTATATTAGAGTAGGCGTCTATGTACGCACATTTCACGTGAATTTTTTGATGAAAATTTTCTACTTAATATTAATTAATTATTATAAATAATAAGATTAATTATTAAATTATTTATTATATATAATTAATTTATTATTTCAATGATCATTTTTTTTTTAACAATTATTTACAAAATCATTTTTCTCAAGACGAACTTTTTTTTTTTTTATTTAAGCTTCTGGATGTGTCTACTGTTATCTAATCAGACACATTTCTTGATATATTTTTTATTTATTTATCCTCTTATAATATATTATATACTCATAGATAGATAGTGAAGAAGATTAGAATCATTACATAATTGTCTTATATGATTCTAATACCTGTAATTTTAAATGAATTTAATGGGGGGAAAGATGTTCTATCAGAAATAACTTAAAAAATTAGGTAATTTTTAACAAGATTTATTCTTAGTAATCAGCTATATAGGCTATATATACTTATTCTCGTAGCTATATATACTCAGATATATATATATCGAGATTTTTGCTATTTTCAAATTGATACTAATAAATTAAATAATATCTTAAAATAA
>JABUQX010066219.1:7500-11802 GCA_015478945.1 Trachelipus rathkii
AGAGTAAGAGATACGGAGTATTGATAGCGATCATATAATATACTAGTAGATATAGAAGAGATAGTACAACTACGATATATATCTACGATACGCATAATATATATAGATAAGTACTTATATATAGTATATATAAGCCCTGTTAGTTTTATGAACTCCGTCCCGTATTTGATTTCTTTTTTGTTTTTTTTACTAACAAACCCTAGATAAAATGTACTAATATAAAACTATAATTGGTATGGAAGGACACGCATTCAAAGCTCCCTAAAACTTTCAAACTAATTTTTTTAAACATTCCCATAAAGTTGTAACGAAAAAATTTCAAAAAATGATCCTTGTGAGAAAAGCACGATACTTACAGAAAAACAATAACCAATATTTGGAATCAGCATTATAACAAAGCCTAATTCCACAAAAAATTGTCAAAAAAAAAAAAACAAACATTCAAATGATAAAAAATCTCATAAACAATTAATGATCACTTACAGAATAATGATGCACACGCAAATTATAGTGTATTATGATAATCCTCAGAAAAATTGATACTCAATTTAAAGTCTTACACTTTCTAAAGCAAAAACACACACACACACACACACAGCACACACACCACAACACACACACACACACACACACACAAACCCACACACAGACTACAACACACATATAATATATATCAGCTATCTATACATATATTTAGTATAATAGAATACTATATATATATGAAAAGCGATTGTTATATATATTACGAATATATAAGATGAATAAAATATTTATACTAAAGTATAGATGTAAAAAAAATAAATCAATAATTACATATAAATTAATAATTAAAATCTGAAATTTAATATCTTTGTATGAAAAAAAGATCTTAGTAGTTACTATTACTATTTTTCCTAAATCAGTCATGATTCGCATTCATTAGTTTCAGTAATCAAAAAGTGTTTAATCTGTGCAGGTAATTAGTCTTCACAACCATGACTTAGTTTTGCTCTCCCGATCGACCACGGTTCGATCTTTAACAATCAAAGATAGTGAACGACGATACAGACTAAATTAATACTTACTAAAATTACATTACGACAACACGTTTCCCACCACACCCCTACAAAATCATATATACTATACAAACATAAAACAAATAATAACAAAATATAGATATACAATATACTATACTAACATAATCATACTATCATAATAAATACTATAATATATATAAATACAGACATACGAAGTTGTAAATATAATGTTATTCTTGTTTGCGGTAACTGTAATTTGTATAAACATAATAGAAAATTATATATTATACAATTATAATAATATTTAGTTTCAGTATTAAATTATAAACAACATAAAACACATAATACATAATTTAAACATATATCACAATAATTAAACAAGAATAGCAACAAAAGCAAACATAAATTTTATGAAATCTCTGGGAAAAGTAATGCTCCATGTGAATAAATAGGAAAATCGTAATTAAATAATATGATATTAATACCTAATATATATATATATAAATAAATAATTTTACACTTATAAATAAAACAAAGCCGATATATATATAATAATATATAATACTATATATTAATACATGTATATTTATATAATATACTATAGCATATATTACTAATATCAATATATATTATCAATACTCATATATTTAACATGAATAATATACATATAATATATACTAGATATATAGAAATTAACCATATATTATAATTAGGTATATTTGTTTTGCTCAAATTACACTAAATATTACTTATAGCTATCACCTAAAAAATAGTCTATCTACAGATACCTATACCTATATAAACTAACTATATTCTATATAAGCCTATACTATTAGTATATCACATTAACTATATCAGTTAATATATAGTAAATCCAATTAAACAGTTAATAATACTACTACTATACTATCTATATACACTAATATAATATACCCTTATATAATATATAGTATATTACTATTATATTATATTATAGTCATTTATATATCAGATATAGACTTATAATATATTTACATTATATTCTATAATAGCTATTACTATAATACTACTATAATACATATTAAATATATATGTAACATATATATTACATAATACTATTAATCACTACTATTAACTATAGATATAATATCCTATATATATATAGATATATATAATACATATATATCTAATATATATAATTATAAGATTATTAACTATATTAACTACTTATATATAATTATAACTATATTAATATATAATAATAATACTTATACTACTACTACTAACAGACATATACTATTATTCATACTATATATATATATATAATATACTCTAATATATATAGTACTAATATACATTAATATACCTCATACATATACTTATACTACTCATATATTTAAAAATGTTCACGCAAATCTATAAAATTCTGTTATGTATAAATTTTGATGACAATCATACACATGTCCTTTGAGCATTTCAAGAGAGTTCAAAAGCGTATCGATTGCTATGGAAACGCGACCAAACAAGTGATATCTCCTCATCATCACTCCTCCTACCAAACCATCTGCTCTATTAGCAGTTTTATACATGGATTGAATACTGAAATAATATTTGGTACTTGTAGTAATAAGTACATTAAAAATAATAATTATACTAGCTAAATAATAATAAATCAATAATTAAAATAATTAAAATAATAATACATAATTACAATAACTAATACAATAATATATTAATAATTAACTATATATAATTAAATACATAATCATAATAATTAAAACGAGATAACGCATCGCCGTGTATTCGCCAATCAATAATCAATAATAATAATTATAGACAAATGAAATAAATCAATAAATAATTTATTGGTCTTGATTAATTTATTTATTAAATTAACATAATTTGCGTTATACTCAAAAAAAGGTCAAATGATGTGCAGAAATAAATATATAATATAATAAAATAATCAGTCTAATAATAGTACTAAATCCATAAGAAACCATAATAATAATACATAATATTAAATAATAATAATAAATAAATTTGAATCTTAATTATTATATCTACTCTTTTCTACAAGTTCCTTTCTAGTCTCTCTAAATCTTTAAAAAGAAGAAAAATCTAATTAAAAACCAATTTTAGAATAAAAGACAGTTAAAAGCCTTAACTAATATCCTATACCAATATTCGCCCTGTTTATTGCTCAGGCATGATCACGGTCGTTACACTAACAAATCCGGAGTTTATACATGCAGCTTACAACCTCTCTCTCTCCTACTCGGCAGCTCTCCATAAAAATATATTTACTCAGCAATATAAAAAATTCTAATGAATTATTTCACTATGCTCTAATTAGTGAAGTTTATATAACTAATTTCGTGAACAAAGATCTATAAATAGTTCACATTTTGCTATACCTTATCATCATAGGATACATAGAGATTACTCGTCAACAACACTCTCAAATATCCATTCAAAACAACAACGTCAAGCAATTCACAATTTTTTAACATATTCACATTTGGAAAGGACTAGGTTTTAACTTTTATTTAATAAAAAAGACCTAGATCCCACGATGAGATACAGGAATCCTTCCGTGTCAACAAATACTTGAAATACAAATTAAAAACATACTAGACAATTTCCAACAGTGTCAGGACTGATTGTGATCCGCTCGTGTAAAATGCTCCAATATTCTACTGGTACTATACCCTGCTTCTTTGCTATTTCGTGTTCTTAAATGATTAGTCGTGTATCCCACATAAGAGAATCTTACATCACCACTTCTTCAATTAATTGACTACACAACATCTTTCTGCTAACCCGATCAATGACCATCGGCCCTAACAATTATGAGACATCTCTCTGTCATCTAGATCATCTTCGTAAACATACACTTTTCTCTTACACTACATATTCACTTTAAACATTACTGCTAATAATTCTTCCGCTTCTAATCTCTGAACGGCTCTTGTCAAAATCTGAAATTTTACACCGTAATATAGTATCATCAAATCTTAATCACCTCCTCCAAATGTCAATGAAATTTAATTTTGAAGTTAAAAATAAATGCATTCTATACACGCTTCATCCTTCAATAAAACTTCTACAATTCTACATACTCTCGCCGAGCAACCCCACCCAAGAGACACCCATTAAAATTAAGCTTCGCCGTGAATTCATCACTTCTATTCGGCTAAGTTCAAAGTATGCAAGATATTCTATACCTACCACTGACCTCCACTCCTAACGCGAGCATCCCAATAATTGTATGTCCTAATTCTTCTCGGCTTTACTTAACATACGA
>JABUQX010066220.1:0-10000 GCA_015478945.1 Trachelipus rathkii
CGCTTGATTATAATGTATACTGAAATTTCCGAAATAAACTCCAAGGAAATTTGCTCAAAAAAGTGGTTTAATGAAACTCAACAATTTTATTTATATTTTGTCTTTATATTGTCAAACACTGAAAACACATTGTAAAAAAATGTAAAGAACTTTAGCCAACAATATTCACCAAACCTTGTTTCGATTCATTCTAGACATTCTTCTATGCTTCTTGTCGTTCTAAAGATTCCTTTCCGAGCAGAACTAGTATGCCCTGCGCTGGAAGCTCTGTTTACTTTTTTCACACATCTCTTCTATAGACTTGGTCCATGACATGTGCCACTTTTGAACTTTAAATTGGTTCTTCAACAAACTCTTATACTGATATTTTGAGTTACAAGTAAGTGTGGTATTCATTACTTACCTAACTGTCTATCAGTTTTCAAAGAGAAGTTGCAATGGAGTTTACTGCAGATGTTTCTAGCGAACAGATAAGGTCTCTGGTGTATCATTATCTTATTCCTTAATTCAATTATCTTCTGAACCTCTGCTTTCCTTTATTCTTGGTCTTCCGAGCATAAAAGTTTCTGAAGCACCATTTCACTAAATGCGAAAAGCGATGAACGTTGGATTGTGGCAAAACAATATCTGCATTGCATTCTTCTGAGATTTAGAGAGCTTGCTGCGAGTCCTTCCATCCAAAGAGAATTTTCGATTTGATTGTAAGCAAGCAGGGATGGTAAACGGCAACAATGTATTCCACAAGCAGTTGTAACGTCTTCAATTTGTTGCCTTTAAGGCCATGTTTTCAAACCCATATGCGACAAATCCTATTGCATGTAACCACCAGAGTAGCTTACAGGACAATTTCTAATGATGCCAGATCAGTTGGAGTACCACCGTCCTTATGGCTAGTTATCCTGTAACCATAAGCCTGGTCTGTAGAGAGATCTTTGACAAACAGTGTCATTCAATGCGAACCAAAAAGGCTCTGGAAGGATATTTTTGACAAATGGAGTGATTGATTGTAGTCTGTTGCAGTTTAAGCTGTTGCCCAATCTTACCACTTTCCACTTGTTGTAGACTAAGTTTTTCCATCGGCAACTCTGTGAAAATCAAGTTGCTGCAAGGAAGCCCATGTGTATTGAAAGAGCACAAACAACCAGATTGAGTTTACGATTCAGCTTTGCCTCAAACCCACTGCATGACTCCTCCTTCCCACATTCGTTAAGTCACCACCAATAGCCTGGAAACTTTTATCAATGTTGTTTTCTTTAAAAATCCCACAAAGATGGTTATAGCAATACTTCAGCAGGTTCTTTTTCGCTTTTTTTCGGAGTAAACATGGCAAGATACCTTCCACCTGGCTCACTGCAACAAGTGTAATGCTTCTTCTCACAATACTTGGACAACTGCATGACTTGAGTTATCTGCGGCGGCTAACAAAACCTTAAGTGAATCTTGCGTCCATCAAGAAGATTACATTCAATATTGCCTATCCGGCATCGAGCATGAAATCGTCATCAAGTGATTCATGACTTTTTCTTGTGCCATTTTTACCTTATTGTGATCAACCACAAGTCTCCCGTCTCCTTCAGTAATTAATCCAAGCATCCAAAATGCCAGCTGCTGTAATGCAGCTGCAGCAAGTAAAAAACCGGACACCATTACCAAATACTTTGCCAGTGCAACATTGCGCAATTGTAATGCATTATACTGACTTGTACTTGTAATTGAAGTAGAAGGTACATCAAAATTATCACATGGAATTTGCAAAGTGGATCTTCAGATTCTTCATTTGTAACATCAGTTGGCTCTTCATCTTCGTCGGAGAAAAAACTTCATTTGGTTTTAATGTTAACTCTTCCTTCCCTTTTCTGCTTATATCTCAGAAATTCTTTGCTTGAATTCATCTTCTTGCCTCTTCTGTTTTTTTAATTTGTCTTCTGTGCTCAGGTAGATCTGGTAATCCAATTTGATGCTATCCAACAGATCCAACCTTCTCTCTTTGATTTAATAAACACTAATTAATTTGTTCATTGCATATCCTTAGAACAAGAGCAGGAGATCTGCACTTCATGTTTACAGTCAGCACCAACCTAGCGACATGGACCTCAAATTACTGACATTAGCTTAATCTCTACTTGAATTGATGATTCAAAGAGCTGCTCTATGTTGCTAGTGAAAACCTCTTTTTAATTCCAGTTTTAGCTCTGTCCAGAGATTTATATGTTTTTGCATTTTCCCAGGTTTTCATTCTATCTTCTCAGGGACTTGGACTCTCGAATTTAAAATTTTCACCACAAAACAACTGTCTGCTAGCTCCCACTTTTCAAGCACTTTTTTGATAAATATCCTTGCAAGAGTGGCTGCTGGGGTAATTTGTGACATTCTCTCCACTCTGCTTCTCTTAGCAGAAGCCCAGTATACTAGAAAAATCACGTAGAGTTGGAGTATCAAATGGCCAGTATTTTCGTGAACCAGTGTCTACACGAAGTTACTCATGTTGAGTGGACATGCCTAGTCTGTGTCGTCTTTACTATCAAGATTTAATAGTTTTCACATTTTGCGACTTGTAGGTTATATTCGTTGCACCAGGATAGTAATGCCAGAAGATGGAACTATTTTAGGAATTAATTAAAATTATAAAAAATCACTCAGGGCTGCAAATGATATGCTAGTTTTAAAAACTTTTATGGCGTCTTTGCTTTTTAATTTTGACTCTTCCTTTTTTATAGGACCCACTACTTCACTTTTGTAATATGAAAAAGTAAATTAAAAAAAGTAAAATGAATAACGTCTTTTTTTATATATTTTTAATATTGTATTATGTTTCTTTATGTATTTTAATAACATACGTATATTTATTTTCAACCTGAAGAAGAAGAAGAATATAAAAAAAAAACTAAAATAAATTATAAATTTTTCCAAAGATAATACCTATATCAGTAACTAAATTGCTGCATTAATCGTAATCTATATCACAACTATTTAATTTTGAAATTGATTACCGTTAGTTAGGTATTAGGTTAGGCTTATGTAAACGTTCATGTGTTGGTTAGTTAGGTTAGACTAGGTTAGGTTAGGTTAGGTAGATTAGTTAGGTGGTTAAGTTAGTTAGGTGTAGTTTAGTTAGTTAAGTTAGGTTAGGTTAGGTTAGTGTAGGTGTAGTTAGGTTAGGTTAGGTTCATATGGCCAGGTTAGGGTAGATTAGGTTATATTGCATTAAATTAAGAAAGTTCAAATTTGTTAAAAAATTTTAATTTATTTTTCAACAGATAAAATATATTGTGCCAATTAATCCAATATGCATTGAAGATAAAACATGACGGATGGAATAGATTAAAAACATGCTATCATAAATAGTATTGAAAAACGGCACGTGCTAGTGTTTTATATAATAAAACTAAAAAAAAAGGGATTGACAGAAAGATGATTGATTTCATATATTGCGAGTATGTGTGGAGCGTAAAAGATAATTAGAAAAAATCGTATTGGAAGAATATTAAAGGATATTGCAGAATTTTAACATATACCCTCTAGTATATATATATAGTACTATTAGTGAGTATAGTAGTATAAAATATATACTTATAATAGTATACTATATATATATATATATAAGTATATATATATATAGTATATATATAGTACTTATTATTGTAATATTAGTACTATATATATATATAATCTACTATAAGTATAATATATATATATATATGAGTATATAGTATATATAGAATAGTATATAGTGTGGACAAACTGCAAGCCAGGCACATCCGAAGTTGCAAGGCAATGTTGAATGCATGTTGCAAATTTGGCAGCAACATTAGTTTTACGTTCTTGATCGTCAATGTTAGTGGTTTATAAGGTCGGTTGAGACCGAATTAAGGTCTGGAAGACAAGTTTTCGGAAATTAAAGGGGGCGTAGCCCCCCAAAGAGGGGTTTTGGTTCCTAGAAGGTTTTAAATGATCGGGAGATCATTTTTGATGGTTCAATCGATTTATCGATGTTTTGTACCCCTAAACGATGTTTAAATCGTCTTTCTAACTGCTCTGGTTGCTTTTACATTGAAAAAATAAATCGAAGAAAATTATTAAAATTAATTCGATATATGCTGTAGTAGAGAGGAATATTGCAGTTTGAGTAGTATAGGACACATATTGCAGGGTCGGAGGAGGAGGGGGGTGGGGGGTAAAAATTTATATAAAAAAAAAAAAAAAATCAATAATAAAAAAAAAAAAAATTTTTTTAAATTGTTAATAAAACAAATAAATAGTTTGCGCATGGTATTATTTTCGGTGTGTCTGTTGTGCGATACCATCTGCCTGGAAATCGAGGTTTCGGGGACGCGTGCACCCCTTCGGAGAAGGGGTGCTGGTTCCTTCCAGATAGGAAATTTTCTTAGAAGGTTGAAATTTGAAGACAGCATAGAGGATGAAGGATGAAGGAGGAAGAAGGAGGAAGGAGGAAGGAGGAAGTGGAATGAGGAATAAGAATAAATGGTGTTATCCCCCGGAGGAAGGTCCCCAACTGAAATAAAAGAAGTAGAAATGCACGGAGTGCATAAGAGAAGATGGAGGAAGGACGAAGGAAGAAGGAAGAAGGAGGAAGGAGGAAGGATGGAGAAAGGAGACTGAGAAGGAGACAGAGCTGGTACCGGCACCGGTGCTGGAGCCGCGTGCCATGTTAATAAACATTCGTTTAGCCTCAGACTTACATTTCTATTTTCAAAATCTCGTTTTCTTTTTATAAACATCAACTAAAATATATTGTTTGCTATTTCATTTTATGTTTCATTTTACATTTATTCTTTATGTTTTTAAGTTTTGCTTTCAATTTAAAATTTTTAATTACTTTTTAAATTTTATTTGCTTAAAACATTTTGTTTTTTACTAAAATTTTATGCTTTTCATGTTTATAACGTAAAAAAAATTGCGTTTTTACACACCCTAAAGCAGAAATCAGAATCAGTAAATAAACTACCAGTCCACCCTACCTCCCACCATCTATATCTTATTGATTCTATGATCTATTGATCTATTGATTCAAGCAATTTTTATTAAAAAATTGTTATGTTTACATACCCTAAAGCAGTAAATCAGTAAATCAGTAAATCAAACCATACACTCCACCCTCCTACCCATCCATGATCTATTGATCTATTGATCTATTGATCTATTGATCTATTGATTCAAGTCATATTTTTATTAAAAATTGTTTGTTACATACCCTAAAGCAGTTAAAGTCAGTAAATCAGTTAATCAAACTGCCCTCCCCAACCCTCCTACCCCCTATCCATGATCTATTGATCTTTGATCTATTTGATCTATTGATCTATTTGATCTATTGATCTAATTGATTCAAGTCATATATAAGTATCTTTTTGTTATTATGATAACATAACAAAATAAATTCTTTGTTGTAGCGTTGTTGTTGAAATGTCGCGTTTGTGTTGCATTTGTTGATGTTGTGTTGTTGTTGTTGTTGTGTTGTGTTGTTGTTGTGTTTGTTTTTTGTTGTTGTATGTTGTTGCCTGATGTTGAGCTTGTGAAAATGTTGCATTTGAGTTGTTCTCGTTTTGTTGTTGTTTGATTGTTGCTGTTGTTTGTATGTTGAGTTGTAGTGTTGTTGTTTTAAATGTGTCTTAAATATTTATTCAAAACGCTTCAAGTTAAATGAAAATATACAAAACGTAACTTTTTCTCACTTTTTTTTTCTTTTTTTTCTTTTTTTTTTTTTTTTTTTTTTTTTTTTTTTGCAAAACACAAAACCGCATGTTTAAACACATGCACACTTTTTCAAAACAATTATCTCTAAATATTAATGTTAATTTACAATTACAGTTGGGCATTTAACATTGCCAACTATTGAAAACTACAAAAATTTATCTCATCCTAGCCTAACTTACATACAGCAATCATTAACAAGGTAACTAAAATAGAAAGTTTCAACTTACCAGCAGAAATCAGCATAGCAATCTCAATCTTTACTATGGCACAACCGACCCAAAAATTATTATTATATTATGTATTATTATTATTATTGAATTATTATTAATTATTATTATTATTATATATTATTGATTCCTATTATATTATTATTATATTATTATATTATTATATTATTATTTTATTCCAATAGATCCACGAGCACCAATAACGCGTGCGGTCACTTAGCCTGCAGGTAACAACTAGAACATTGGGTGGTAAATTGCTCTCTACCTGACACCTAAACATTACGCAATCTTTGTACGCTCAAGGGTATAACCAATCAGAGAGCTGTATTTGCTATTGCATCACGAGCAGCCTCAATGAAATTCGTAGAAGAACTCATTAATCTGAATACTTTTTTGGAGGCCACTATGGGGTAGGAAGGGGGCAAGGGTAACGAGATTATTACTTGCCTCCGATATTCTTGACACATGAGAAGAGTAACGAGATTTATTACTTTTGTTCCCCTTATGTCCTTACTTAACATGAGAAGGTAACAAGAGTTTGATTACTTTGTTTCCAATATCTTTTGACACATGAGAAGGGTAACGAGATTATTACTTTTGTCCTTACTTAACATCTGTTTTTATCTTAAACAGTAGTTCTTATTATTATTATTAGTTATTTATTATTATTATTATTATTTATATTATTATTATTATTATTTATTATTAATTATTATTATTATATTATGTATTATTTATTATATCCAGCACGTATTATGTATATGGAGCATAACAACCTAACATTACCGTACACACACCCACACACACACACACTAAATGTATGAGTATGATGAAAAACTAAGTAATTTATTAACATGAACCAAATTTTTTACAGATGTTACGGTATAATATAAATATATTCTTAACCTTAGAGCAGACAGTACAGACAGAAATAGGATAAGGAGGCACTTCTCTAGGGAAGACAGTGTTGCCTGCGATATTATACATGAAACGTGAAAATATCACGAATTATGAGTAGCTACTTTACCAAGCAGTAGTAACCATGACCGGAAGTCAGCCAGAGCTGGACGGGTTCCATGAACCCAAGGCTCTTTCCTGAGGTGTTTTTCTTAGGACCTACCCGGGGGGCACCTCCTGGGTACTTTTCATGTCTGTCGTTTTACCCTGGGGGGCTGTGCCCCCAGGGGTCCCTTATTCCTGTTACATTGCCATGTACGTACGTGATTGTGTAGTTTAAAGTTTATTTTTAAGTTTAACTAAGATATCCAAAGTTACCATCACCTTGGGTACTTTTATTTTTTTTCTAACATTAGTTTTATTATACTGTTAGTACACGATCGCTTTGTGTGTGTGTGTGTGTGTGTGTGTGTGTGTGTGTGTTGTGTGTGTGTTGTGTGTGTGTGTGTGGTGATTGAGTAAACGTGGTAAAATTTGTAAACTATTAGACTTGTGTGCGTATTGTTTGTGCGAGCGCTGATCGAATGACAGTCGAAGTAGAGTAGGGGTGGCGCCGGCGCGGGGGTTTTCTATTGACTTTGCTAAGACGTTCGCGGATTTCTGCTGCTAAATCACGAATCTGTGGGAGAATAGTCACCTCTCGTTAAACTCTCAACCTAAACATTTTATTATTGTTCTGAGACCCAGCTGGCCAGGATTCTTTTTCAAATTAAACTGAATTATCTCTAACTATAACTTTTCTATAATTTCCGTCTAAATGGTGGTGTCTGTGGCCTATATAAACATAAACACTTCCTGTAACACGTCTCGAGAATCTTGAATCTCCTAATTTCGATGTTCTGTGGCTAAAAATCTTCTCCCTAATACTATCATTATCTTGTGTTTCTGCTACTGCCTCCCCTAATAGGAACAGATTTTCAAATTTTTTTTGACTATCTTACTACTTTTCATGAGATGTTACTTTTTCCCATCCAAATGCTGAGATCCTCTATTAAGGGGGTATTTCAACGTACACACACTGAGTGGTTCGGCTCCTCTCACACTGATGCAGCGGGAGGAGGCCAAAACATTCAGTATCTCAACGATCTGGAACAGAGTTATTAAGGAACTCTACACATATTCCAGATCGTACTAACCAATTCTTGAATACGCATTTGACTTATAGCTTTCACACTACTCCTTCTCGCTTTTAAATACATCCTATTTACTCCTCCTATTGGTAACTCTGACCACAATTCTATGTGTAGCTCTTTATATAACACTTTCTCCTCCCAGCTAGCTCTCACCCATGCCCTAAGCGTAATTTCTTGGCACCTTTAATGCGGCGGCTAATTGCCGGGGGAATTGCGATTTTGTTTGGTTTTTTTGGCTCTAAACTACTCTTGGATGAATCCTGCTTGGACTCCGGATGCCTCGGTCAGACCGCTGATAAAAGGTTGGGGGCCGTAAATCTCCGATGGATGAGCCATGTTCATTCTCATCTACACTAAAATCTTTTCCCCCAAAATCCATGTTCGAGTGAACTGCTTGTCTCGCTCACCATTAATGAGAGAGGAGCATTGCGTATCCGGGCATGGAAAAACTCTCATGCTCCTATTTACTCTTACTAGATTTTCATTCTGTCGGAATCTTTGGCAGGGAACATTCGATCAGGCTAAGACGCACATCACTAAAAGAAGTGCGACACCGCTTGTTCTCCTACAGATTAAAAATTTTCTGGCCCCTTGCCAAAAACATCTCTAACAACTTTGTGTAGAATCTACCTTTCCTCCCCTTATTTCGCTCTGACGGTTCTGTTGCCAAAACTCTCCTTCTGAAAAGGCAATCTCTTCGGCCTCCTTTTTTCATTCAATTCTACCCTGGATGATTCTGGGCATCCCTCCTCCTACCCCTCTCCTCCTCAGGTTTCCCATGTCTTTACCTGTGATTAACATGATCGTGTGCATGGATCCTGAGAGATCTATGAACGTCAGAAGGCTAGGCCCGGATGGCATTTCTCCGTGTTTTGAGGGAGTGTGATTCTGAGCTTGCGCCTCTCCTCGTTCAACTCTACTCTCTATGTCTTTTAATACTAATACATTTCCTCAGTGCTGGAAGCCGCGATAATGTCCATCTGATCCCTCAAACTATTTAAAGCCTTTGAGCATCCTTACTAACTATGCGCCTATAGCTCCACTTTGTATTCTATCTAAATAATCTCTTGAAACTCTTCTTAACTCTCATTTCCTGAGTCATCTGGAGTCTAATTTCCCTTCTTTCAGATCGTCAGTATGGCTTTCGTCTGCTCGAGGTCAACTGGTGACATAATTTCCCTTATCTAGCTGATTTATGGTCTTCTGCCTTATGGACTATGGGAGTCTTTGCGTGGTGGCGATTGACATATCTAAAACTTTAGAAAATGTATTACATTTGTCACTTTCTCTAACCTTTCTTCCTTTGGGGTTTCTCTTTCTCTTTGCCTTCTTATGTCTAGTTTTCTCCGATCGCTCTATATCTGCACTCGTTGATGGAGTGACTCTTCCCTCTTTCCTCTTAATTTGTGGTGTTCTTCAAGGTTCGTTCTATCTCCAACTTTATTACTACTGTTTCCACTCCAACGATCTCCTCAGCTGTACTTCCTAAATCTCTGTTCGACTCTTATTGCCGCATGACTCACACCTACCACTCTTCTACTCAACTTACAAATTGCTCCCTCTTTTGTTTCTAGAAGTTTGCCTCTCGTCTTCAGCTTTCGCATTCTATCCGTGTCGATCTGATGAATTTTTCCACGCGTGGGGGTCACCGCAACTTATAAATTCAACTCTTAAGAAGAACCTCCAACTTCTTCTACATCTCCCATCTTAAAGACACCTTCCCAACTTTCCTATTCCTTCGACGGCTCTAACGTCTCTCCTGCGAATAACATAAACATTCTTTCGTCTTAACATAAACAATAAATTGTCTTGGAACCTCATATTTCAATGGAGTTAGCTAGAGGGTGCCTTCAAAGAAACTGGAGTTCTGTTTAGAGTTTGCGGATATTTTTTTCCTCTGCACAGGCTGCTCCAGTTATATAAGGGCCTTATTTCGCCCTTGTATGAGTACTGTTCTCACATTTGCGGGGG
>JABUQX010066220.1:15000-32500 GCA_015478945.1 Trachelipus rathkii
CAAGTCTTTTGAGGCACACATCATATATTCAAACTGTCGACGCGGGCGGTGCAGGTCCCCGGGCTCTTGAGGTGAGGTCCCCCGCAAGGGGACCCGGGGTGGCTTCAAACGTGCAGTACACTTGGAAAGTGTATTTAATGAGTAACAGCCTACGATAGTGCATGTGCACTCATAGCTAGCATGAATACCCTCATGAACTCTTAAGATATTCACGAAAGTAGCTCAGCTACTTTCATGTCCGAGGCTACGACACGTATATTAACCAATGTACGTGGCTACGCCACGTACTTGGGTTAGCTAGCAGAGTGGGGTGGGGTAGGATAGAACAAAGGGGAGGTAGGGGACATGAAAAACGGTCACGAACATATGTGAGCACTCAGGAACGTATATGGTCATGACGTCATAGCATAGAACAAAGAGGGGTAGGGTGAAAACGTTCATGAAAGTACATGAGCATATGGTCACGCATAAACACACTCACGCACGTATATGGCGAATGTACAGGAATAAGGGGCCCCCTGGGGGGCAGCCCCCAAGGTAAAACGCCAGACATGAAAAGTACCCAGGAACGTAGCTCACACCGGATAGGTGCTGGAAAGCACCTCAGGAAAGACGCTGGCATAGCTGGAACCTCGTTCCAGCTTGGCTTTGCTTCTGAGTGATGACGTCATAGGATAGAAAAAAGGACGTAGGGGGAGAACAAAGGAGCGTAGTGGGAAAAACAGGTCTTGAAAGTACATGAGCATATGGTTAGGCTTAAATACACTCACGTACGTACATGGCAGATGTACTAAGTATATTCTTAACCTTAGAGCAGAAGTACAGACAGAAATAATGATAAGAAGGCACTTCTTTAGAGAAGACAGTTTGCTGCGAATTTTACATGAAATGTGAAAATATCACGATTCCGTCATAGCTACTACTCAAGCAAACCAATGTAATTGCCAGTTCTTGTAAATATAATTGTGAATCGCTAACCAAAACACAACTTTTTGACCCCCTTTATTTTTTGAAAAGATATATATATATATATATATATATATATATATATATATATATATATATATATATATATATATATATATATATATATATATATATATATATATATATATATATATATATATATATAATTCGACCCTCTTGGTATGTGGACGCAGTGGAAACCAGAAATCACCAAAAAAAAAAAAAAAAACAGTCTGAAGAATGAGAGGTTGGAAAGAAGGAGGTAAACCTGAAGTTATATTTTGAAAAGAAGAAGAAAACCTGAAAATTCTACTCTAGAAGTGTTTTGACCATATTTTCAGAAGAGAGAATGTTTTTGGTTCCGACTTCAGGGTAAGAGTAACAAGTTAAAAGAAAATATGATTTTACAATTCGGTATTTTAAAAATACAAAATTTTTTACATTTAAATTAATTTCATTGAAATTTGGGATGGAGGAGTTGCAAAATTTTTAACATCATATCTTTTGGTAATTTTGGAAAATTAAATATAAAAATGAAATTAAAAACAAATGTGGAATATTAAATTGTAAGGTCAAGAATTCTCTTCTTCTGGTGGCAAGCGGCTGAAAACCCCCTTTTACCATATTGTTCTTTACAACTACAAGATAAAATAATTTTGAAAATGGAAAAAAATCTCATTTAAGACATAAAAAGTACACAAAATCGGCTTAATGAAACTTCAAAAATTTAATTTAAAATAAATAAAGTCTCTTATTTCTGATTTTTAATTTGGAATTTTTTTTATTGATTCCTGATTTAGTAAAGGCCTTATATATATATATATATATATATATATATATATATATATATATATATAGATATATATAAGTATATATATATATATACTCTGCCTATATATATATATATATATATATATATATATATATATATATATATATATATATATGTATATATATATATATATATATATATATATATATATATATATATATATATATATATATATATATATATATATATATATATATATATATATATATATATATATACAACGTACTATCGCGCAGCGCGAGTAAGTTGTTACACGGCACCGTTCGCGCGCAAAACGCATTTTTAGCGAGCGGTCTGCCGTGCATGTACGCCAACCTGCTGTGCATCTACCCCATGTTATTATTTATTTTTTTCATTTAACTCAATAATTACCTAATGAAAAATAATTTTACTACAAGACTAAAATTATGTTGAAAATAATAAAAAAAAAAAAGTAATCTCATTTAAGAAACATAATAAAAGTAGACAAAATCGACTTTATGAGAGTTCACAAATTTTAGCTTAAAATAAATAAAATTCTATTTCTGATTTTTTCCTTGGATCACAAAATGCATTTCTTAGTTTTATCCATTTAGGAAAATCTTTGTCTCTTTTATATCTATATATATATATATATATATATATATATAACTATATATATATATATATATATATATATATATATATATATATATATATATATATATATATATATATATATATATATATATATATATATATATATATATATATATATGGCTCATGTCAATAAATCCTTACGTTTTTCTTTAACTCATAAAATTTTAGGTTAAATTTTTACAACTTAGTTTGAATTTATAAAATGTATGGTAAAAAAATTACTTAAATTAATAGTAATATATTTAATGGAAGTTGAAGTTTTATAATGTCAACATTGCATTCCTTTTTATAAAAAATAATATATATATATATATATATATATATATATATATATATATATATATATATATATATATATATATATATATATATATATATATATATATATATATATATATATATATATATATATAATATATATATATATATATATATATATATATATATATATAGTGAGGGTCTCCAAAGCTGCGGGGCCGTTAGTTACGCCCCTGGCACCTACAGTAAAACAAATTGCATATTTGGAATCAGCGGAAAATTCTAAGGAGGGGTTTTTAATTTCTTATTTTTATTTTATTTTTTTATTCTTTTTTTATTCGTCGGAAATATAACAACGAGCCATAATTTTCTCTAAGCAATTGACGATATTTTTATCATCTAAATTAAGTAGCCAGGCAATGCTCAGCCTACGACTGAAAAACGAATAAATGTGAAGCAACATATCTTCATTACTATAGTATTTTTATATATTTAGATTGTTATTTCATTATTATTTGATTTTTTATATTTCAAAATATTTGGAAAAAAAATATTCTAAAAGAAAATCGATTTATAGAGTTTTTAGAAGAGATTAAAAATCAATTTAGATGAAGAATTTAAATTTGGAAACGTATGTTAAGAGGTAAAATTTTTTTGTAATTAAAGTAATAGCATATTGTAAAGGTAATATTTTTTTTTTTTTAATAAGAAAATCCTATGGGAAACCGCAAAGATGGAATGAGTCAGGGTCTCTCGGCCTCCCGGTGGACGACATGGGGGACTTCGTCCCCCTCTATCATCCGTCGGCTCATGTATTTTATAAAAATATTTCTAAAATTTTCCTATAAACGCAAAAAAATAATAAAAAAAAAAATAATAAAAACCCTTCCTTAGAATTTTCCGCTGATTCCAAATATGTAATTTGTTTTACTGGCATAGGGGCTGCCTTTCTCAATATAATGTTATATTTAGACACTCTTACATATATATATATATATATATATATATATATATATATATATATATATATATATATATATATATATATATATATATATATTCTTCTTCAAATATATATAAATATTTATATATATATAATATATATATATATATATATATATATATATATATATATATATATATATATATATATATATATATATATATATATATATATATATATATATATATATATATATATATATATATATATATATATATATATATATATATTGTCAAGAAGGGCCGATTGCTTCTTGCGGGTTCTTGTAAATAAAGATCTAATACTGTTGTCTAGGGGAATAATAATCTCACTGTTTAGTAAGATAAAGATCTTTTCCTTATAAGTTCTAACGATTCAATTTTGAAGAAAGTATTACAAGGTGAACGAAGTGAGCTTCTGATGAAAAGACAATATAATATTTTAAATTTATATTTAAAGCACAGTGATTAGAGAAAAAAACCTATATATAATTTAACATTATATATATATATATATATATATATATATATATATATATATATATAAATATAATTATTCTTTATTATTTATATATATATATATATATATATATATATATATATATATATATATATATATATATATATATATCTGGACGGTATCCAGATTACCAAATAAAATTATAATATTTTTGCATACAAAACTAATGTTAAGTTTATAAATAATTTTTAGCGCAGAATTCGTAATACTTGATCAAAATTAATATATAGAGTTCTAACATTAATATCCTTGTTGAAAAATAATAATAATGCTAATAAATTGATAAGAGTTCCAACATTAATATCCTTATTGAATAATAATAATATTACTATTAAATTGATAAAATAATAAATTCTTCCATAATTTAGACAATAGATATTTGATGCAGTCTTTTTAGCCGATCGTGAGTGGTGAAGCTCAAGTTCTCGACCTCGGCGTTCTCGTAACGTGACACACCCCCCTTCTAAGACGACATTGGGGTATGATGCTTCTATGTCGTTAATTAACCTGCCGAGATAAAAAATCGGCTATCACGTTATCTTTCCCGTTTACGGACTGGAGAGTGAACTTCACACCTTGCAACATCATGGCCCAACGCATCACTCTTGAATTCGTGAATTTTGCCTTCTGCATATATACAAGCGGACGATGGTCGGTTTGTAGGATGAATTCCTTACCATATATATAATTATCAAATTTTTTTACGGCAAAAATTATGGCCAAACCTTCTTTTTCGATAGTACTCCATCTTCTTTCAGTTTCGGATAACCTCCTTCCAGCATAAGCCACCGGGAATATTCCATCTTCGTACTCTTGCAAGAGACAAGAGCCTATAGCTTCTTGCGACGCGTCAGTTTGTATAACGAATCCTTTACTCACATCGGGTAGCCGTAAAACAGGGGAAGTTGTAAGCATGATCTTCAAGACTTCGAACGCCTTTTGATGGCTATCCTCCCACTTAACCTTTCTAGGGCTCCCTTTTTTGAGTAGATCAAATAATGGACACGCGATTGATGCATAATTTGGAACGAAGGCCTTATAATACCCGGTTAGGCCGAGAAAAGATCTTACCTCTGTTTTAGTCGTAGGTCTCATCGCATCACTAATTTTCTTCACGTTTTCCTTCTGTAAACCCTTATAACCGTAGCTCAACTTATGGCCAAGGAACTCTACGCTTCCTGATCCTATAACACATTTGGAGGGTTTTACCGTAAATCCGGCATCACCCAATCGGGTAAACAGGACCTCCAACTCTCTAACGTGAGTTTTCCAGTCTTGGGTATGCACGATGATATCGTCAATATAACATTTTGTGAATTGCATATCCCCGATTACGTTCCTTAATACCCTTGTAAGTGTTGCACCGGCGTTAACTAAACCGAAGGGCATCCTAAGGAACTCGTAATGTCCTTCATGGACTACAAACGCTGTTTTCTGAATGTCTTCTTTATGAATCGGGATTTGCCAATACCCTTTCGAAAGATCGAACTTCGAAAAGAATTTATCCTTAGCAAAATGGAAGAACAAGTCCTCCACTGTGGTCGTTGGCTCCGGGTCAAAAATCTTTATATCATTCAACTTCCTATAATCGACGCATACCTGGTTTGACCCATCTTTTTTCTTTACCACAACGATGGGGAAAGCGTAAGGCGAGTCTGATTTCTGTATTATGCCTAAATCCAACATATCCTGAATTTCCATCTTGATTTGCGGTCTAACCGAATAAGGTAAGGCATACGGTTTAGATTTTATAGGATCGCTGCTAGTGAGTATGATTCTATGTTTGGAATTCCTACAACACCCTGGTTTATCGGTGAATATGTTTGTAAAGCGGCGCAGCATCATTTTCACCTCTTCCTTTTCTTGCTCCGAAAGATTCTTATCTATGATGACTTCACTGGCTTCCTCGCTAATTCGCCCCCCCATAATTCCACCCGGGAGATCGAAAGAATCCTCATCGTCGTCCTCCAGTATTCCAACAGCGGCCAGTGTTGAATCCGCGTTCTCAGGGTTTGCCTCTTCGATTCTTTCCACATATTTTTTTAGCAGGTTAATGTGGTAAATTTTTACCTTCTCCTTACATTTTATCTTATAATTACAGCCACCAACTGCTTCTACGACAGCGTATGGTCCCTTCCACCTCATCAATAGCTTATTATAAGTGGTCGGCAACAGCACTAAAACTTTATCCCCTGGCAATAAGTTTCTGCATCTTACTCCCTTATCATAATGATGTTTATATCTGTCGCGAGACCTCTCCAAATTTTCCTTGGCTATCTTCAGAGTTTCCTCTAATCTCTTTCTTAACTTGAATACGTATTGATAGGTATTTTCCACACCGTGATCCACTTCTTTCAGCCACAATTCCTTTAGAATCTTCATCGGTCCGCGTACAGTCCTACCGTAAAGGAGTTCGAATGGCGCGAAACCTGTACTTGCTTGCGGTGCCTCCCTATAGGCGAACAATAGAGGATTAATATATTTTGGCCATTGTCGCGGCTGTTCGTCACACAATCTTCTCAACATTGTTTTTAGCACGCCATTGAAATTTTCGGATAGTCCGTTTGCCATTGGATGATAGGGGGAAGTATGTATCTGCCTAATCTTTAGTATTTTCGAGACCTCTTTCATTAATCCGGATACGAACTGAGTTCCAAGGTCCGATAATACCTCTTCTGGTATACCAAGGCGACTATAGATATCGACTAAAGCACCAGCCACAGTCCTGGAATCTATATTTTTGAGGGGAATTGCTTCGGGGTATCGTGTCCCGTAGTCAACGAGCGTCAATATAAATTTATGGCCTTCTTGTGAAGGGGGATTTATAGGCCCGACCAAATCGATGGCCACCCTCTTAAAGGGTTCATTGATTATAGGTACCTTAGTTAATGGTGCGCCCGCCATTCTTATATTCCTCGAGGTTTTTTGGCATATATCACATGAACGGCAGTACCTAGTGACATCATCGTAAAGCCTCGGCCAATAAAAACACGTCCTTATCCTATCATAGGTCTTTTTGATGCCAAGGTGTCCCGCTAAAGGCGCGTCATGGGCCAATTCCATTAGGGAATTCCTTATCTTATGCGGTACTACGACCTTTTCCTCTTGAATACCGTTACGGACTTCACACTTATATAATATACCCCTTTCTATTTTATACCTTCTATCACCGACTGAGATTAAGTGGCGTATTCTCCCAAGTGTTTCGTCGGACCTTTGTAGGTCTGATAGTTCATTCCTCTTAATCTCTAACCCTTGTTCCGTGGATAACCTCATTTTAAAAGGATGTAAGGCGGAGTCATTCCTTCCACAAGCATCTGGATTTGATTCATCAGTGCTTGAACTAAGTAAACTACTTCCGATGGGTTCGTTTTGTCGATTCACCTCGTTTAAGGCGCAGGCGGGCTTTACCGACTCGTCATTGTTACAGATAACAGGGTCGTCTCCCTGGATACTCCTGACACTGGTTATCTCATTTCCATAATCATTGCTAGTAGCATCTTTAGAGTCCACCGCTACCTTTTTTTCAACGTCGATGACTTCGGGTCCGAGGGTACCTTCGATGTTTCCAATCGTTAGATCATACAGTGCGTCATCCAAACAGAGTGCTTCTACCTCTCCTGTATAAAATGGCGTCTCGATAAAAATATGCGCTTCCGGTGCTATCCTTAAAGTATTGTCGATCAGTAACATTTTCCTGAAGTTCCCTGTAAGTTGTTCTTCGTTGACGAAGTTACGTTTAACAATTACGCCGCTACATCCCGTGTCCCTTAAAACGTTGACGCGCTGACCGTTTACCTTTCCATATGTAATGGGCATTCGGTTGTCGTCTTTTGACATTTGTCGACACGACAGGGATATTACCGGTATAGATTTACCTTCCACACTGATTTTGCCATCATGGATGAAATTGCGTACGTCGTCGATCTCTTCGTTGATTAAACAACAGGAAGCGGTAACGTTATCCTGGGGGCGGGTAATAATCTGTGTCGCAGCGTTTTTAATTTCGTTGTGGCCCTGACGTCTCGAGTTCCATGTTTTGTTATCGTGATTATAATTCCTGCCATACTTTTGTTTGAAATTACCGTTTCCGTCTCTGGATGAATAACAGGTCTTATGGTCATGACCCCTCTTTCCACAATTTCCGCAGGTTTTGGAATTAATCTGTTGGCCCTCATATTGATTTATACCTCTTTTATCCTTGTCGTTAAGAGGGGGCAGAAATGGTATACTAGTGTCGATCTTTTTGAGACTCAATTTTCTACCTCTTGCCTGGAGATATTTATCAGCGCGAGATGCCAGTGACTCTATATCAGAGAGTCCAGTTTCCCTAAGATAGACCGATAAATCTTTGGGGCAAGATATTAGAAATTGATCGGAGGTGACTAGGTTCACTACTCCTTCATAATTTGCGTCAAAAGACGACAGTTGAATCCATTTTGTTAAATAGGATTTGATTCTATTCAAAAACTGAAGAGGAGTTTCTTCTCCCTGCGGTTTTGCGTCCCTAAATTTAATTCGATAATCCTCCTCCGTATTATATTCAGTTAATAGTGCTTGCTTGAGGTTAGCAAAGTTGGTCGTATCTTCGGATGGGAGTTTACTAAATACGGACAGAGCGCGTCCAGTAAGGAGTGCACTTAAATATAATGACCACAAGCCGGCATCCCATCTAGAGGCTGTAGCATAATTCTCAAACCTTTGAATATAGGCATCCATTTCGTCGGTGGCCTCGTTAAATGGTGCTAGATTAGGTACTTTAGCGTTGAGATGACCGTTGCCACCGTTGTTTACAACGGGTGGTTGTAATTGCGCTTGAAGTCTGATACGTTCCAGTTCATGACTTCTTATACGCTCGGCTTCTGCCCTAACACATTCGGCTTCTGCTCTAACACGTTCGGCTTCTTCTAATTCCTTTTCACGGAGTATAGCCTTACGTTCATCCTCATCTTTCTTAGCTTGAATTTCTTCTTTCTTAAGGATAGCTTGACGTTCGTCCTCGTCTTTCTTAGCTTGAATCTCTTTTTCCCTAAGGACAGCTTTGCGTTCGGCTTCTTCGGCGAAAGCACGTTCCCTTTCTTTGATGAACTCTACAGCTTCTTTGTTCTTAAGGCCAAGATCCTTGGCTATGTTGAGAATAGCTTGTAGGTCCATCGTTGAGAATAGTTATACAAAGAGTCAGGAGAAAAATAGAACTTTTCGGACAGGCCAACCAATTTGTCAAGAAGGGCCGATTGCTTCTTGCGGGTTCTTGTAAATATAGATGTAATTCTGTTTGTCTAGGGGATTATCAGTGAGTCTCGCTGTTTAGCAAGATAAAGATCTATTCCTTATAAGTTCTAACAATTCAATTCTGAAGAAAGTATTACAAGGTGAACGGAGTGAGCTTCTGATGAAAAGATAAAAGTACTCCTTTATAATATTTTAATAGATATTTAAAGCACGAGAGATTAGGCAAAAAGCCCTATACATAATTTAACATTATATATATATATATCTGGACGGTATCCAGATTACCAAATAAAATTATAATATTTTTGCATACAAAACTAATGTTAAGTTTATAAATAATTTTTAGCGCAGAATTAGCAATACTTGATCAAAATTAATATGTAGAGTTCTAACATTAATATCCTTGTTGAATAATAATAATAATGCTAATAAATTGATAAGAGTTCCAACATTAATATCCTTATTGAATAATAATAATATTACTATTAAATTGATAAAATAATAAATTCTTCCATAATTTAGACAATAGATATTTGATGCAGTCTTTTTAGCCGATCGTGAGTGGTGAAGCTCAAGTTCTCGACCTCGGCGTTCTCGTAACGTGACAATATATATATATATATATATATATAATTTATATATAATTATATAAATATATATATATTATATATTATATATATATATATATATATATATATATATATATATATATATATATATATTTTATTATATATATTATATATATATATATATATATTATATATATAATATATATATATATATAATATTATTATATATCTATAATTATATATATATACATATTATATTATAATATATAATATTTATATAATTATATATATATATTATGTATATATATATATATATATATATCTATATATTATATATTATATAATATATTTATATATATATATATACGGTATATTATTAAATACTTGGCATATTTCTTCGCTAAAACGGATTTTTTATATAAAATGATTTTTGGTAGAATGTATGAAACTGGTTACTTATAATTCATGAATATGTTAAAATTGGATTAACAACTATAATAATTTGCTTCCATTATTGTTAGTATTTTTTAAGTAGTTTATATTAATTTATTTATTTTAATAAATATTATTTGTTATAAATTTATTAATTTATAATGTCTAGTATTTAAACATATTATTTATAAACAGTATTAATAAACAATCATTTGTAGTATAAATTCAAAATAGATTTCGAGTCCGATCCCCGCCATCTGATTTGGGCATGAGCTGCCGCCATTTTTAAATGGGTTAAAAGCGTTATTTAAAAGCGGTTACTCATGCCAGTAGGGAGTTTAATTTTGTATATTTTTACAATTGCAGTTTATAACCTTAGTAAAACCTAGCAAAAGAGTATAATACATCGTAATATTATGAAAATTGCAAAAAATAGATAAGTTTCTATAATGTTAACTCGTGCTGAGCACGAGTAGCACGAGTGCAGGAGTCGCCTCTGAATATATATATATATATTATAATATACCTATACATCATACACATAATATATATGCATATATATATAGACCTACATCCATCATGCCATATTGTATCATTTATATATATTTATCTATATTATATATATATCTATATATATATATAATATTATATATATATATATTTATATCAATATATATATCTTATATCTATATATATACACATAATATATATAATATATATTATATATATATATATATTATATATATATATATATATATTATATATATATATATATATATATATAATATATATATATATAAATATGTATATATAGGTGAAATAACCAAGAGGAGCCTATCGATTCTTGAAGGGAATCGATTTTTAGGCTCCTGCTCTGGCTCTGGCTCCGGCTTCGGCTCCGCGCTCCGGCTCTGGCTCCGGGCTCCGCGGCTCGGCTCCGTCTCCGGCTCCGGCTCAGCCTATGGCTCTGATATATATCTCTACATGGGTTAAAGTTATCATATCGGGTTAAAGTTTGGAGGGGGCTTGATGGTGACGTACCTCGCTCTGAACAGGTTCGTCCGAGGAGTCCCCCGCGGAGCCCACCCCCTTAAAAAATCGAAGTGTTCGTTATTGTTAACAATTTGGTGGAGAAAATTCAGAGTTGAATTTCCCAGAAGAATTGGTATCAAGATTCGGAGAAGTTTGGCTCACGGCACCGGGTGCTGCGAGCCACTGCTGTCCGAAGTTTAATAACGTCGTATAATAAACAATATGTGTCATTACATGGGTTACTCGAAACCTAGTCTCGAATATTGAGGGTTTTAAGTCGCAATAAGGGTGTCTAGGCCATTAGGAGGTCCTGCTGAAAAAAAAGCACTAAGTTCAAAACGAGACAGAAGAAGGAAGAAAAGAAGGATGAAGGAAGAATAAGGAGGAAAGAATGAACGAGGAGTCTGAACTCTGAAGAGTAAATAGGTGACAGCTCGCACGCGTGCCGGTTAATTACCAATATTTGGTGTAATGATACAGATATTGGTGTCTTTATTTATGTTATTGGGTCCTGTAGATTTCGAAATAGTGGTTTCAGAGTGCACTGCAAAGTCTTTAACAGTCTTAGAATAAATAAATAAATAAAATTTTCCTTTTTCTTTTTGTTTATAACTTACAGTTTACGTTTTTTACAATACCCAAAAAGCCATAAATCATAATGAGTAAACCAACTGTCATTCTCAACTCCTCGTGATCTATTGTCTATTATCTATTGATATTGAATTCAAGTCATATTTTCTTAGTAAATGTCATGTTTTTCATACCCCTAAATCGTAAATCAGTAAATCAGACCACCCTCCCCTCCTCCTGTCCAGTTGTGATCTATTGATCTATTGATCTTTGATCTATCTGATTCAAGTCATATTTTTTACTAACTTTGTAACGTTTTACATCCTAAACGGAGTAAATCCGTAATCCATCCACATGCCTGCAACCTCCTGTTCCATGCCTTGATCTATTATCTATTGATCTATTGGATCTATTGATCTATTGATCTATTTTGATCTATTGTTTCATGTCACATTTCTAATATCAATTTTAAAAATAACAAAATCAAGTTCTTTAACACAGATAAAATTCATATATGTTGACGTACAAGTTTTCCATATTATAAAGCTAACATAGCATCATCTGAACTATGAATATAATGCATAACGACAAACCTGACGCCCCCAGACATGAATAAACTGTTAATGTTTAACAAATTTCCACACTTAACAACAGTAAGCAACTAATAGCATACGAAGACGTAACTTATTCACACCTTGTAAAGCATGTCTCTAACATAACAATGGTTAATTTTTACATTAACATGGTAATATTAACAAAAAT
The DNA here is from genome assembly GCA_015478945.1 of Trachelipus rathkii. Classification (NCBI taxonomy): domain Eukaryota; kingdom Metazoa; phylum Arthropoda; class Malacostraca; order Isopoda; family Trachelipodidae; genus Trachelipus; species Trachelipus rathkii. The sequence continues at coordinate 27,773 of JABUQX010066220.1, forward strand.
TTATCCATAACACCTTTGTAATTATCATACCAGAGCAACGTGAAAAGTTTTATGCTGACGTACAAGTTTTCACCATAAAGCCAACATAGCATTACAGAACTAAGAATATAATATACTAAACGACAAACCGAACCATTAAGCAAAGAATAATCTGCTAACTTAACAAAGGTCAAATTAAACAGTAAAAATAACTACACAGCATACAAAAACATCATCCATTCGCACTTTTAAAACATATCTCAACATCGACAATGTTATTTTACCATAAACATAGTAATATTTAACAAAAATTTATAATAACCTTACCTAACCATCATAATACCTAACGGGTAAAGACAAACAAAGTAACAGTTTTACTCTCTGTTAAAGCTAAACTTTTGAACATAACATACTTACACACAACAACCAGACAAAATAAACAGCAATCATTAACAATTAGTCAATAAAACGACCATACGCGGGAAGTAAAACAAGTTTTCATTTTTAATAACATATAATTTTCATAGAAAAGCGTTATTTAAATACATAAAAAATATAATACAAAAAAAAACTTGTTTTTTTTAAATATATTAATCATCTAATCCAGAAAACTTGATTCAGTTGGGTTAAGTTCTATATTCTCTCTAAAGATTCACACCCTTTGAAAGTAATGTAAGTATAAACACCTTCACAGCAACACTAAACCATTTTCGGCATATTTCGATTCAGCAGCACTCATATCTCTCATACAAGAGAGAAGTAAACTCATCAAAGCTGATAGTTATTAATTCTTGTATACTGCATTATACGGGAAACCACATGTTTCGGTGTAAATATCATAGATTATACCATGTGCTGTATGTATTAAGTCCTCAAGTATGTCAACATCGTTAAGGTGCAATGTTAATTCGTTTTTTTATTTTAAGCAATGCTGTAAATTTTCAGATGTTCGAACTGTGAAACCTATTCACGTACGCATGAAGGTCACACGATCGATGGGTTTCCAGTAGAAGCATACATCAAGGGTTTTAATATCGTCACACGATGAGAACACAACGTCTATTCTATAGAGCCACTTAAGCTGTCTTTCAGTAGATATTTCCTACGCTCGATCCCATCAGATAACCACACTTATCTTCTACCACCATGCTGCTGCGATGTCGATAATCTTGATGAATTCATCAACACAACTGAATAAGGGTCTATTATTTGATCCTCTGGCTGGATTACAGCAATGTAGCGATCTCCATTCGGTTTACGATTAAATATGAATGACACATCGTTGGAAATAACAACTCCTCGTGAAGCTATCAACAACTAAGCGTAGAGACGCTGGAAGATTGTCATCGATCAGCACGGCGAAAATATCCTACTGAGCCATGAGTGTATAAAACAATCCTTAAAGGTATAGATTCTTTCTTTCAACCAAACAGAAGAGAGTAAACAAGAATACGACGCACGAACGAGCCATATCAGATCAAAAGAGTATATATTTCATTAGACAACAACACAACACACAATAACAATAAAACAGGTTCATATGGTATGTTATATTATCAAAGAATCTATACAGCAAATTGACATGAATGAGCTTTAGACAAAACAAAAACAAAAAAAAGGTAATACTATAAAATAATAATAATAATAATAATTATAAAATAATAAAATGTAAAATATAATAATAATAATAATAATAATAATAATAAAATAATAATAATAATAATAATAATAATATATAATAATTATATAATAATAATAATAATATAATAATAATAATAATAATATTAATAATCATATTAATAATAATATTAATATAATAATAATTTCCGGCGCTTAACAACCAGGTAAGTACCTAACCTTCGTCACAAACTGCTAACCTAATTCACACTTTTTCAAGCATATCTCTAACCTATCAATGTTAATTTTACCTTAACATCGTAATATTTAACAAAAAAATTTAACATAACCCTGTCTAGCCATCATACTGTTGACACGAATTATAAGCTAACGTAAGCAAATTTTTACATCACTTCGTAATAGATTTACACAAAAATTCATCATAACCTTCTGTCTAAATATCATAATCCCCAACGAATAATTGCAAACATAACAAAGTTTTAAACAAAAACATAAAATAACAAAATTTTATCCTGACATGAACATAAAAATAAGTTCTTTGAATAAAATATCAAGTACAAACGTAAATAGTTTACTGATTTTTAAAGCAGTAAATCAGTAAATCAGTAAATCAATAAACCATCAACCGCCTCCCCACCCATCCTCAGTAACATTTTGATCTAATTCTGATCTATTGCATTCATGTCCATTTCGAGTATCATTTCGGATAAACATAACCAAAAATAAGTTCTTTATATCCCCCTTCGAATATATGCTAACGTAACAACGTTTTTACATTAATAGAGCTAACATAACATAAAGAACTAAGAATATAAGGTACAACGACAAACCTAACACACATAACGTACGAATAAACTACTAACATTAACAAACTTCCGCACTTAACAAGAAAGTACCTAACACTTCGTAAAAAACGTAACTATTCACACTTTTTTTAAGCATATCTCTAACTAAAATGTTAATTTTACATTAACATCGTACATTTAACAATATTATCATAACCTTGTTTAATCATCATACTGACAACGAATATAAAGCTAACGTAACAAATTTTTTACATCAACTTCGTAATATTTAACAAAAAATTCATCATAACCTCGTCTAAATATCATAATACCAAAACGAATATGCAAAACAATAACAATTTGTACCACATAACATAAAATACAAAATTTATCCTGACCACATAAAAATAAGCTTCTTTGAATAAACACTATCAACCACAGTAAAGGGAAAAAGTTTACCTTGATTTTAAAGCAGGTAAATCAGTAAATCAGTAAATCAAACCATCCATCCCTGCAGTCTCCTACCCACCCCTCCCGCAACAAAGTTTTAGCTTCAATAAAGCTAACATATCATAACCTGAACTAAAGAATATAATGACAATGCAAACCTAGATACTCGCGTATGAATAATCCGCTAACATCCTGAAAATTCCCTACCTCTCAAAGGTAAAGTAGCTAACAGGTCATACAATACTCGATATGTTCCCCCCTTTTCACGCATATCAGCAACAGGTAAACCGTAATTATCTAAAAAAGTTCCTTAACAATGACCAAAATCTTCAAATACAGGCATCTTGAATTGAATTGAACTATCTTCAACAAAGTGTCACTCGTTTCGAGTACAACATCATTTGAACTATGAATAAACGTAGACATTAGCAAAATTCTCGAGCAAACCCAACACTACTCAACAAAAACTTAACCTAGGCTCACGTTTCTAACACATCATCATCAGTTACCACCAGTAATATCTTATAAAACTCATCATTTCTCTAACAAATCAGTGTTAATTTCACACTGTCATAGTAATATTTAACATAACGTACCTAAGTTACGAATAAACAGTTTTCATTAACCAAGAGTATTTAAAGAAACACATCACCTCCCGAGAGAAAACCCAAGGGGATGCGCCCCTTGAAAGGGTGTGAGTCCTGAGAGGGGGGATCACCTCGAAGGGGTGTAAGCAGGTTTGGGCTTCAGCCCTTCGGGCTGAGGCCCAAACCCGCTTACACCCCTGGGCTGAGGCCCAAACCCTCCTTACACGTGTAGGGAAATATCTTACTGGAAAGACAGCGTAAGTGGTTCTAATAGAATAGACGTTGTGTTCTCATCGCGTGACGATATTAAAACTCTTGATGTACGCTTCTACTGGAAACCCATCGATCGTGTGACCTTCATGCGCACGTGTATAGGTTTCACAGTTCGAACATCTGAAAATATTACAGCATTGCTTAAAATAAAAAACGAATTAACATCGCACCTTAAGGATGTTGACATACTTGAGGACTTAATACATATAGCACATGTGTGTAAGCTTTGATGGGGTCGATTATCCGGCTAACATCTATGATATTTACGCGAACATGTGGTTTCCCGTATAATGCAGTATACAGGACTGCATTAATAACTATCAGCTTTGATGAGTTTACTTCTCTCTTGTATGAGAGAATAAGTGCTGCTGAATCGACATACGCCGAAAAATGGTTTAGTGTTGCTGAAGGCGTTTATACTTACATTCTTTCAAAGGGTGTTGAATCTTTAGAGAGATATATAGAACTTACCCAACTTGAATCCTATGTTCTCTGATTAGATGAAGTAATATAATTAAAATAAACAAGTTTTTTATGTATTTATATATTTTTTATATATTTATATAACGCTCTTCTTCTATGAATAATTATATGTTATATTAAAATGAAACTTGTTTTATTCCCGCGTAAATGGTCGTATTTATTGATAAGTTATTAATGAATTGTGTTTATTCGTCTGTTTGTTGTGTGTTAAGTATGTTATGTTCATAGTTTAGCTTTTTACAGAAGGTAAAACTTACTTTGCTTGTCTTTACCGTTAGGTATTATGATGGTAAGGTAAGGTTATGATAACTTTTTTGTTAATATTACTATGTTAATGTAAAATTAAACTTCATGTTCTGGAGATATGATTGATTAAAGTGCGATGGATTATGTTTTGTTTACTTGTTAGTTACTTTTTATGTTAATAAGTTTGGAACTTTGTTATGTTACGCAGTTTATTCTTGCTTAAGATGTGTCAGGTTTTGTCATACATTATTATTCTTAGTTCTGGTAATGCTTTGTTGGCTTTATTA
>JABUQX010066221.1:0-15000 GCA_015478945.1 Trachelipus rathkii
CCCCTGAGATACGCACTGATATATATATAAGTATTTATTTATATATATATATATATATTATTATACTATATATATATATATATATATATCTTATAATATATAATATATAATATATAATAAACATTATATATATATATTATAATAATATATAATATATATATATATATTATAATATATAATTATATATATATATAATTTCATTATATCTACATATATATATATATTGTCTCAATCCTTTAATATCATGTTTCAGAGCTCTCTCTCGCCGCTGCTTATTCCCCGTATAAACGTTTTTTAACAATGTATATTTTCTATCCGTGACGAGAGAAAAAATGATGACGGGACGCCCGTGAAAAGTCTTAGACAAGTGGAATGGGTGTGGGGAGGAGTGCTCTAAGTGGAACTCGAATCTACTTTTCTGTCCTCTGTACTACCATGAAGTCCCTGTACCTAGTTTCTTCGCTCTTCCAAAACTTATACCGTAGCTCCTTATACTCTTCTCAATTAATAATGGATATTTTTCTCAAAACTTGAGCAAGACAGTAAATCATAACACAAGGAGGACTTTCAGACCCAGCCTCAGAGCCTCTCTACGCAATAAAAGTTTGAGTCGAAAAATTCTGTTTCATTTTGAGATTATAATCACCCATATTCACTTCATTAATAATAGTAAGTGGCGAATTCACAAAAATATCTCTCATTCAGAAAGAAGCTCCGCTCAACCAATAGTAAACCATCCTAAATCACCTACAAATACTTAATAACTTATTCTTCTTAACACTCTGTCTGCACAGGGGATCATGTTCGTCTTTGTTCTTTGACTTTGCATTCCCACTTTTTTTAAAATTTAATTATTTAATTATTCCTATGTTTTGAAAAATACTCCTGCAGCAACTAAAACATGAGCCTATTTATAAAAAAACTTCATTCATGTGTAATCCGTTAAAATCAATAGCCAACAAATATTTTTTTGCCAAATATAGAAATGTCTTCCACCCGTTTTTCAAGCATGAAGACTGCCAAATTCTGCCAGACCTAAGATCGCCAAGATTTCTTAAAAAGTTAGAATAATAAAAATCTCTCATTATCTTGGCTCGCTGATAAAGTTAAGAGCCTGTGATTATGCCAATAGATCCGGATTAGTCAAAAAAATGAACACCTGTTCTCTCTGATACCACAAATTCAAACGAAGTTCCTTTTGAGCCTGTGCAAAGGCTTATAACAAAAAACTAGAAACAGGGCTGAACAGAAACCTAGAGATTGAAGCACCTAGAATCTCAATGGATGACTCTAACCTCTAATAATGATGTTTTTGCTTCTGTGGATCTGCAGTGGGGTGGTACTGGTATGGGTCTCTTAAGTGGCCACAAAAGACAACTGCCAACTCAGACCGATTTCTTCTAGGCTGCTTACAGGATCCACAACTTAAGCTTCCTCTAAATATCTGCCATAATTTAAAGCAACCTTACTCAATCTCGCCAATAGATACTCATTAACCTAATTCATTATATGTCTGGTGAACAACTGGTATCCGAATCTCCCGAGCCCCTGAACTCTTGTTCTTGAGTTTGATGGTTCATCGTAAAGCGCATATGGTAGTCATGGCGGCGAACCATCTGGTAAGTGACATCACATTCCGTGGAAACTCATTCGGCGGAATATCAAACATTATTACAAACCCTGACATGTGGGGATCTGATCAGGCTTTGGCTATGAACAGAACTTCATTTGCTGACTTACTTTCATGGCAGTGTCCTGATTCTTACTTTATAATTTAACAATAAAAATATATTCAGCAGGTGGATTGTGGTGTCGCGATGGGTTCTCCCCTAGGCCCCATCTTTGCAAATATCTTTCTCAATCATATGGAGGAAACTTTTATGAACAATAGAGCTATTGCAGCCCCTAAATTTTATAAACGTTACGTCGATGATATTTTCTGCACTTTTAATAATAACGAAGATGCCATTCAATTTTGTAATTATATCAACTCCATTCACCCTAATATTAAATTTTCAATAGAATTTGAGACAGCTGGCACTTTACCCTTTCTGGATGTGCTGGTCAGGAGGAACACCGAGAAATTTTCAACTTCCGTCTATTGAAAAACAACTTTTACTCCTCAAGGTATGAATTTTTATAGTTTTACACCTTTAAAATACAAAAAGAATGCCGTTCTTACATTGATAAACAGAGCCTACAAATTAACCTCTAACTTCATTTCACTACATGAAGAGTTTCAGTTTCTATTCACGTACTTTAAAAATAATTGTTTTTCCTTCCGATTTCTTTTACAGGATCATTCATGATTACCTTTATAATATCTATCAAACCTAAGACAACCAAACCCTTACTGTTTTCAAAGAAAAGTCACTTTCGTTTCAAGTGTTCCATATTGGGGCTCTTTCTGTCTCTTTGAGGAGAGATCTGGAGCAGACCTTGAACCGTTTCTTTCCTCACATCTGTTTTAATCTTGTTTTGTCTAACTCCCTTAGGATTGGTTCTCTCTTTCATTTCAAAGATCAGCTGCCTGTCATGTTCAGATCTGGTGTAGTCTATAAATACACATGTCCTCGCTGTGAGCGAGGCACCTATATAGATTCCACCATAAGACTACTCAGATCTAGGGCATGCGAGCATATGGGCATTAGCCATGGGACCTTGTGTCCTCTGTCGGTGAAGGAGGCCTCTCCTTTCAGGGAGCATTCTATGCCTTGTGCCACACTCCTCTCTTATTTGAACATTTCAAGATTTAGCTTCCACCTCTCACTCTCCGTCTTTACTTATTCTTGAATCTTTATACATTAATAAACTCAAACCAATACTAAACAATAAATAACTTCTACGCAATTATATATCACTTAAAAAATTTATTTATTTACTTTTAATTATTTTTTTATTACTTATTTTATTTATATATTTAATTATTTTTGTACACCTTCTAACCCAAAATATTTTTCACCAACCAACCAATCCTTCTTTGCTCCCGCCTTCCGTAACTGTCTTCTGGTTATTCTATTTTTTCATTAGTTAGCTGCTTAGTCTCCGACCAGCAGACTAAGGTAAATATGTGCATTGGCTTTGAGTTTAATTTCCTCTTAAGTTATATTTATTATTATTTATTTTATTATATATTATATATTATTATTAATATTATTATATTATTATTATTATTATTATATTATTATTTTTTATTTATTATTATATTATTATTTATTATTATTATTAATTATTATTATATATTATTATTATTATATTATTATTATTTATCATTATTATTATTATTTTTATTAATTATTATTATTATTATTATTTATATATATTATTATTCATTATTATTCATTGATTTATAATTATTATTTAATTATTTATTATTGTTCATTATTATTTTTAAAATTAATTTAATTTTATTATTATTATTATTATTATTATTATTATATTATTATTATTATTATTATTATTATTATTATTATTATTATTATTATTATTATTATTATTATTTATTTTTATTTTTTTTCCTAGATTTGTCATTATTATTAAATCTTATTATTATTACTGATATTTTTAATATTATTATTATTATTATTTTAAATATTGATTATTATTATTATTTTTTAAATTATTTTATATTAGTAATTTTAATACTATTTTTTTTTATTTTTTTTATATTATTATTATTTTAATACTATTATATATTATTTTATTATTTTATTATTAATTATTTTATACTATTTATAATTATTATTTTTTCAATTTTATGATTGAATTTTTTATTTTTTTGTGTTTCTTTTATTATTATATTATTTAATTTTTAATGTTATTATTATAGTAGTAACATACCCATCCGGTAAACGTAGCTCCGCCCTTTTTTACCTTGACTGACCATGGACCTTTTTTGACCAACGGTATTTTTACCTGACCTTGAAACTTTTGGGCCCCAATTTTTACTCAGCTACCTTTCATTGGTGTTTTTTATTTTAGGAAGATTTATTTATTATTTTTTTTTCTTCACTCACTTTTATTTTTTTTTTTTTATTATTTGATTATTTTTTTTTTTTTTTTTTTTTTTTTTTAAAGGCAACAACCTTGTGGTTTGCGTTTCCGCCATTTTGTTTTTATATTGCTTTTGTTAATTTTATTTTCATCGTCGGGATGAATCGCAAAATCATCGTCTACACTATCGTCGCGTTTTTAACAGTTCGCGCAATCGTTGGTTGGCCCCCCGAGTGTCGCGTTTTTTTAAACAAGTTCTCCGCGGAGTCCGTCGCATAGACCACCCCACCCAAAAAGAACCAGCTGCGTTTTCCAGCCCCTGTACCCGTCCACCCGCGTGCCCCGCAGTGGCGCAAAATTTCCCGCCCGGAACGAAAGAATGATGATATCAAGTAATATTCAAAGAATTGCAGTACCCTATTGAGTCATTCATTTTTTTACACAATTGTACGAAATTGCAGTCAACAGTATACTTTACATACCTTTAAAGTCGTAAATTCTTAAAACGGAGATCATTTATATTTTTAAAAATTTAACACCTGAGGATAGTATTGCCTTTTTGTTTACTTTTTACTGCTTTACTGCTCTCTGCTTTTACTGCTTTAACTCTGCTTTAACTGCTTTAACTACCTGCTTTACTTGCTTTAACTATCTGCTTCTACATCCTTTAAAGCAGTAAATTCAGTAAATTCAATAGAGGTGACCTAGGGGGATATATGCTTTTGTTTTTAGCTTTAGCCTTAACTATCTGCCCTTACTGTCTTTAACTTATTTCTGCTTTACTGCTTTAACTTTTTTCTTTACTGTTTTGACTTTCTGCTTACTGCCTTTACTTTCTGTTTGATGGCTTAATGGGCTTCTGCTTTACTGATTAATTACTCTCTTTACCGCTTTATTAACTATCCTTCTTTACTACCTTAAAAAGCGGTAAATCAGTAAATCAATTAGAGATGCTACATAGGGGATTAGTATGCCTTTTTTTTACTGCTTTACTGTTTAACTCTCGTTTTACTGCTTTAACTCTCTGCCTTTACTGCTTTAACTTCTCTTTGTTTACTGCTTTAACTTTCTTTACTGTTTTACCTTTCTCATTCTCTTGTTTCCCTCACATGTTTCTCCTTGCTTTTCTCAATTATTATTAAAACATTACCGCTACCGTAAAGCAGATTTAAAAATCAGTAAATCAATATGAGGTGCACCGACACCAAGGGAATTAGTATGCTTTTTGTTTACTGCTTTTACTGCTTTAACTTTTTGTTTTACTGGGTTTAACTTTCTGCTTTACTGCTTTAACTCATATGTTTACTGCTTTTGTATCATATTTTATTATATTATTTATTACATTTATTCTTATGCATTTACTGCATGTTATTATTACACACACACCACACACACACACACAAACAAACACATTAAATAAAGACCTTTTTACATCATGTTTCCCTTAAATCTATATCTTCTTCGAATAGAAAATTCATTAACATTACTGTTATGGACAAAACAATCAATAATTGGCAACACAATAAATAAAAATGGAATAATGGCAACCCAGGAAAATAAAAATGGTAATGAAAGAGTACACAGGATTAACGAATTTACTTTGAAATATATACATATTTGAAATAATACAATTGAAATAAATATACATATATCAAATTATACATTTTGAAATTAACACAATTGAATTAACGTTCCATCATATCCCTGTGCTACAGTGCGGGCACTGCCTAGAACAAGATTCCGTTTATTTGATGTATGGCGAAACCTTTTAATACCGTTGATTAAATGACATTTTCCTAGTTAACGGCCCGCATTTCCATGATCAGGAACCTTCAACTCGCGGGTAATTGTTTGTTCCCAGTAATTACATGTGCGTTGCGTCTGAGTCATCTAGATTATGGATATCTTTGTGAAGTGAAGATTCATCATCTTCCTCAACTCGATTCATTTGCGTAATATGCGGTTACGTCTGTATCCGTTGATCATATGTAGAAGTGTTCATCATTCGTTTAAGACCAATTCAATTCACATTTCTTGGTCTTTCTCAACATCCTTAATCATCTTATCAAAAATTTAATCTTCGCCATTGCCTTGGAAATTAATTTATGTGCATCGTTCCTTGTTCAACGTTTAATCGCTTTTGCTCTTCAAGAGTAAGCATAACTTTGAGTCATTCATTCTTATTCGAATGCGTATGATTTAGGGCCAGGTGCCACACAAAACTATCAGCTATATCTCCAGGTCCTATCTCGTCAGTCAGGTTTCCTAAGAATTTTCCAGTATCAGGAATATATTCGCCTTTGCGTACTGTGAAAACACAGCTGTCGGTATCACAGTAAAGTACGCGTTGACCTAGAGAATCGAGGAGATTATATAATTCGACCCTCGCATAAGCTGTGGTGAAGGATGCAACAGCTACATTTGTGGCCTTTGCTGTTTTATTAGTGAAGTCAGTGTGCGTGACTTCGACTATATGTTTATCACCAGCTACAATGATGTTTCTCACTTCAAGATCAGCTCTCTTCATTAATTCCCAGACTTGTTCGTAGCTCGTGCAGATAATACCTTCATTCTTTGGAATACGTTGAGCTAGTTTTCCCCACAATGAATTGAGAAGTAATTTAGCTATATAACGCATTCCAGGATTACTTTCAATATTGTCTGGTTCAAGTGTTACGCCCTCAATGTTCTTGAAATCTTGCAGGTATTGAAGGAATTCTTCACAGTCTTTATCGGTTATACCATCCGGCAACCCTGAAGCTTCAGTTTTCCATTTCAAGAATTTCAACGTATGTGCAAATATGTCATTTTGAAGTGTGTAAATTTCCATATTTCATGGATCTTTTTAATCTCATAGCCTTTCTTTACAGCTAATTCTAACTCTGGACTGCAGTATACGCCTTTTAACATACGTTGATTGCCCGTATGTCTGCATTTTCCTTCATAGCCACATGCGCTGCATGTTCTACAAAGTGAAAATATTAACCGATTGTCATAACGGGCAGGGAGGACAGGAGTGTACAGATTCTTAGGAGGTAACACGGAAACATACGATAGGCCGAAATAAGTGGAATTCATTTCTTGGACGAACTTTTCTATGGTAGGAAGATCCCTACCTACGAGTTTCGTAGGCGTACCTGCTGGAAAGGGTTTTGTTTTCTGGACAAAAGGATACAATGAAGTGAGGTGAAATCTAGGTACTTCAATTGAACACCTTCTGTAGGTGGAAAGTAATAGACGAAGGGTTCTGTACGGCCACCGTACAAGGCGTTCCTACCTCTAGTTCGCATGTTGCAAGTTTCATTCCAATAGACTCACTGGTACGTATCGGGCCTAAACTCTTCTCAGTTCGTGTTTACGTCGCTTGCTTGTTTACAACTAGTGACCTCACACTCTTTTTTTCATTTTCGCCCATTGCCACCCCCAATTCTAATTATTTCATAAACCTTGCGACTTGTAATCCGCTTCTTGCCTCATGGTCTTACCTATCAAGACTTGACACGCCATGGAGACCTTGTTCTAGGCCTTCCTTGCATGCTGGGATTGAGCCATGCCATACCACGAGCCGTGGTAAGAGCAGACAATCTTCTTCATGGCGTACCAGTTGAGAGGGGGTCGTCTGTTATTCAATTCTATCATTTGTTCATTAACGTTGATGGACGATAAGAACTCATTAAGGTCAAAGGGCACGTATCTTCAGCGTAATTTTTTCCAACGTACCCGTCAGTGTCTTAAGGACCGTTTCCTGATTTTTAAAATTTACGCTCGCCACATTCCTTGCATCTTCATTCGGCATTACCATATACTATTTCCTATGAACGTAAGCCATTTCACACCATCTTACCGAGTAGTCCTTGAATTCTCAGTTACGTCCTATATGGGCCAGGAGTATTAGGCATATAGTTGCATTTATATACCATGAATGATAATTGCAGCCCAATGGATAGAGCAATTTCCAAGTAAAGCATGCAACTTTATATCCTTGAAGGAAGATTCCCCGAAATTTCTCGAAGGATTGACGAAGAATATTAACATCCTGGACACAGTAGGTTGAAATACATTCTTTCATGATATCGTAGTCCTTATTGTAAATGTTTGATACCAACGGTTCAAAAAATCAGCCTTATTCACTGTAGACATGTGATCGCTGTCTCAAAGTTTCCTTTTATCCGGGATTTTTCCTGTAATTTATATTTACGATCTAAAAATACGAAGCGATGCAAAATTTTTTGGAAATTCAACCTGTTAATACCCAGCAGCTTAGGGAGTTTTTCCAGCGCACAGGGCATAAACATTAACGGTGTCCTTAAAACTGGATGTTGTGGTTAGCTGTCATAGTTATAATTTTGGTTCCGCGTTTCACAGGGTTGGAAGATATGGAATGAACGGTAGGTCGGGCAAGCAGTTTGCTGTAAACAAACTGATTGTCGAACTTGCCTCCATTATGAGCTGCAACTAGAATGTTTGACTTCTTGTGTTTTTCGGCAAATCTAAATATATAGTTAAGAAATAGATCGACGGGGCACTTCTCATACTCTCCGGTTGCTTCCAGGTTCAATTTGAATATTTCAGTTCGAGCCGTTCCACAAGTCTCACACGGTGATGAATTGTCTATTTCTCTCTCCCCACAGTTATTGCATACTAGCATACTCACTAGAATATAGGGAAGCATGTCAGTTTTTGTGCGTCCTCCTTCCTCTTCACGCTTATCATGATTATAGGTTTCGATGTCGTAATAGAAGGTAAAGGTTGGCTTACGCTTTGCGAAAGCGTCATCTGTTGGAACCTTGATTTTCTTCATGAAACATTGGTGATTATCACCCTCTATTCCATACTTCTCTCTGCATATCCCACACTGAATATGCATGCAGTCATGTAGATGTTTGCCCTGTTTATTTGCTACTGGTCTCACTGTCGCATAAGTAGCATTGACTTTAAGATTTGCATGGTTGAGGTCTTTATGCAATTTTTAAGACATTCCTCGATATAGAAATCCCCGATTGCATTTATCACAATGTAAAAGCGTAGATGTATCGCCTGCCAGCTTTTACATTATAAAGTTAAGCAATTGTACCGCACCGTATTCCAGCTGCATTCGTTTTTAAATGATTTTAATAAGATGCTCAGTAAAGCTATAAACACTTTGATGACAAAAAAAACTGGCGCCTTGATTATTCCGGGTATCTACCACTACCTAAAGCTATCTTTGAATTGAATCTCCAGGAAAAAGGATAATAATAAGGGGTTTTTTTCTTCGGAGTCATGTCCTAATTACAAAGATGAGGTAAATCCCTATTCTGTTCATTGTGGTTTAAACATTATCTCGAGTTTTACCGTTTCTCATCTTTTAGTTAAAAAAAAAATATCTTTTACTGTAATTTTTCCTCTATTACGGCAAAATCCTCAGGCCTTTAGGGAACTTCATAAAGTCAGACCGCAACGAGTTGCGATCTGTCCACCTATTTCATGTAGATCATGAGGGAGTAAAACCTTTTTATTTTAAGGGCGCAGCTGGGGCCTGCGTTTTTAGGAACATGATGCGTGGAGCTATGCATGCAGCTATTGCCCTGAACCCACATCCTACACTGGTTGTTATTTCCCTATCTGTCGTATTTTATACCAGAGGTTACTGTATTATTTAAGGGTATTTGGTGCTTATAAAGTTTAACCGAATAAGAAGGGGTCCAATTGGTCCCATACCCTTCTGGATTATGCCAGTATGCTGAAACATCTACAATGAAATCGTCCAACATAGCTTGGTCTCTCCAGATTGAAAGAGTTCTAGAAAACGGTCCGATAAAATATTGAGCCAATTTGCATACTCTCTTCATGAGGTATTCGTATATGGAATTGCCCCCCGTTCCTATCCGTAAAAAGGAAAACCTGCACGGTAGCGTATAATATTCCGATATGTCACTACTCATGCGTACCTGTTCTATCACACGTTGGTATGACAGCTACTAGTAACGTCATTAATGTCGGCGAGTGCCGTTAAAGGTCCGTCTGGGTCGATACGTCTCTGAACCGTGGTGGTCGATTAATCCTGAGTTACGCGTAAGACCCTTTCACGTGTTTAACCTTTAACATTCTGTCGAGAAAGGTTGCAGGCGGTTTCATCAAGCCTCCTCCGGCCTCATTCCGCTCAATGAGAATACCTCGACACGTGAAGGACCCGCAACAGCCCCCGCTCAAATTCTACAATGTCTCGTGCTGGATTCCCTTTTCTGCCTACATTTTTTCTTGGGACAAAAGGAATGAAAATTTCATTAACATTTTCGTTTTGTGTACATACTATTATGTAACAATATATTTCAGTAAATATTTTTTCAGAGTAATATATAGAAATATTAGATTTGTAAACTCTTACCGAGATTCCGAAGTTCTGGGAATTATTTCGTTGTCAGACTTAAGGGTGTGGGGGCTGCTTCACGGAATATTTTGGAGATTCTTTGGGGGCATCGAGTATTTAAGGGTGCTGGAGTACGGACGAGGTACTCAGATGATTTGGTTTGAAAGCGGAGAAAAAGAATTTAAATTCGATAAAACATGGTTCGAATACATACTATATGTTACGCATTCAGAATATCTTCACAGTAAGATACTCAAGTAATCATTAGATCAAATTAATGAATATAATTTAATCTAATACCAGAGTGTTTAGATTACACTGAAGAATAGGAGAATATAATATTATCGAATCAGTTTAAATAAGCAGGTAATAATAATAATAATGAATAATTAAATAATGAATAATAATGAAAGCGAAAATGGGATATAATATGAATAGTAATGTAAGTAATGTTATTGATTAGAATAATGTGAATAATACATAAATAATGTCGTTAAGTCTGATCTACATGGAACTGAACAATGTACATAGAGAACTCGATTACTAATATGACTCACTAATAGACCTAAACAAGTCTAGTCATATATATAAACTAATAGTAACCAAAATATATAATATATATGGAGATTCAACTCAAGGACCATCCATTAATAATAAAAAATCAAGAGAACATGGGTGTGACACATAACGAATGGGGTACAGGCCCTAAAAATAAAAATATAATAATAATAATAATAATAATAATAATAATAAAATAATAATAATAATAATAATAATAATAAATAATTATATTTAATCAATAATTATAATAATAATTAATAATAATACATATAATAATCAGTAATAATAATGAAGTATCCAATATAATGGATATCTACACATAATAAATAATGTAATCAAATAATAATAATAATAATAATAAAAATGTGATAATAATAAAAATTCAAAGAATAATATAAAGATTAATAATGTTTAAACAAAAGTAAGATAAAAAAACGTCTATATTATCAAAAACATAAATAAAGTAATAATTAAATTATAATAATAATACATAAATAATAATATATATATTAATAATAAATTATTTTAAATAAACTATAGCGTAAATTAGGGTTTGTGGTATAAGACCGTTTTTGAAAGGTTTTCAATAAATAAAAAAAAACAAATAATTAATTAATAAGTATTATAATAATAATTATAATATATTATAAAAATATACATATATATAATAATAATAAATTAAACTATACATATAGATAAATAATATATATAATAATCGCTTGTAATAAATATGGGGATAACTTAATATATCTCAATAATAGGTCACGGTTAATAACCTAATTATATCTAATACAAGTCTTAATAAATAATAAGAAATACAGTACAGCTTATATCATGATCTAGTAGGAGTCAAATGATAGTGTTTGTCTTATCTGATATTACAACTCACATCAAATGTGAAAGTCAGGGATAATTATAATATATTATATATCTAAATAATGAGCCATCGCCACTCACAAAAGCTATTATGGTTAGTGTAATTAATATTAAACTAATATTAAGTAACATAATAATAACCTATCAAAAGAAACATAATAATACGCTTTCTCAATATTAATATTCTCATTACTAATATATTCAAGTGATTCAATTAACCTCAATTAAAAAATATAAAATTAATAATAAATAATAATAAAATAATAAAAATAAAATAAATAAAAATTAAAATGATCAAAATAAAAAAATAAAAAGTAAACATAAAAATAATAATAATAATGATTATAAATAATAATACATAATAATAATGTTTATAATTCTCAAAGGATAATTAATTAGAAATTGATAATGGAAATATTAAATATTCATCGATAATATTTTATATAAATTAAAATAATAAATTAAATAATTACTTATTAAAATAAATAATAAATAAATAATAATTAAATAATAATAAATTATATAATAATTATAATAATTAATAATATATAAATAATAAATAATAATAAGAATAATAAAATAATAATAATCCAATTAATATTAATAATATATAATATTATAATAATCATAATAAAAACAATAATTATTATCAATACATATTAATATACATAATATATAAATAATTAATAAAAAATGAATATAACATTAATTATACATAGTAAATGTTTACTTATAATTAAATTGATAAAAATAGTAAATTAAATAATAAATGAATATAATATATATAAATAAATAATATAAATAATA
Source organism: Trachelipus rathkii (assembly GCA_015478945.1). Taxonomy (NCBI): domain Eukaryota; kingdom Metazoa; phylum Arthropoda; class Malacostraca; order Isopoda; family Trachelipodidae; genus Trachelipus; species Trachelipus rathkii. The sequence continues at coordinate 12,587 of JABUQX010066221.1, forward strand.
TATTTAATAATAATTATTCTTATAATATATATAATAATAATAATTAAATTAATAATATAATTAATAATAATAATAATATAATAAAATAATAATTAAATATAAAATTTAATAAATAAAATATATAATAATTAACATAATAAGAATAATATTTTTTAAGAATACATAAAAAATAATGCAATGAGATAAATAATATAATTAGATCACTAAGACTCAATAATCCTCAATAATAATCAGACTAATATATACTAAGGTCAATACATAATAATAATAATATCAATAATAATTCAAATAATCACACTCAGAATACATAATAATTCAAATTATAATCTAAAATAGTGCACCCCAACAATGGGCATTATAATAATTCAAATCATAAATAAATACTAATAAATCATAAATAATAATCATATATACTGGAAACTATAAATACATAAAACTATAGGAAGATTCACATACCCTCACAATAAAAATAAAAAAGTTATAGAAATAATCTTGAAAAAATTAATCAATCCAACCAACCTAAAAAAAGGTGGAATGAGATAAAATAATAAGATACACACAACAGAATAAAAGATAGATAAATAAATAATGAATAAATAATAATAATAATATCTAATAGGATACCCATACCAAATATAATAATAATAATAATATAGAATTAATAATATATCTATAATAATAATATAATCAATAAATGAGCTTATATTTCAATAATAACAAGTAATAAATAATAATAAATAAATAATAAATCACTAAGTGAAAAAAAATACAAATCATAAAATAATTTAATATTATAATAATTAATTTAATAATTAATTAATAATAAATAATTAATAATTAATAATAATAATAATTAATAATAATAAATATAATAATATATATTAAATAAATAATAATATTATATAATAAATAATAAAAACAATTATAATTAATTATCTAAATAGAGGTGTGAGCTCCAAACACAAAATTTGTAAAATGAAAAAAAATATATATTACATTCTCTAATATATAAATAGATAAAATATATATATATATAAAAATAGAAATAATTTTATTAAAATATAATAGTTATACGAAATATAAATATTACTTACTACTTGTATTCTTGTAGAAAAATTTGAAATATGACATGCCTAATTTGATGTGTAAAATATGGGTAAAATGTCTCTTATATAGTGTTGATGTGAATGGAGGAGCTATAAAAAATCGGAAGTAGGAAGGGGGCTAAACTTGCTTTAGTTTTTAGATTGGATTTGATGACTTCCGTAGGCGTCGCCTGAAAATGGTTGTTTTACCAGAATTCTTCTTTTTCCGGGTGAATATGGATACTAGACTTTGAGAACTTATGAGTATTTGCTTTTATGAGTTTACTTCTTGTTTTTAACACGATTTTATAATGCATATAATAAAACGGTTTATTAGTTTAAAATGTAATTTTATACGTCTCCCTCTTAATGTTTTTTGTTATGTTGCAAGTATGATAGTGCAATAAGATAAGGTAAAGTTACTTGATGTTACACGAGCATATCTCGGTTGAGGCGAATGAGGGTTTGGATTGTGAGACATGTGTGAGTGACCGTTAAAATTTCTGGGATGTTTTGAATTTTCTTTCATCGGAATACTTCTCAAGGCAGAAAGACTCGTGGTAGTCTCCCTCGAAATGCCTAATGTGACTAAAAAGTGATGGAAGAAATGATTTATTTGTTGTCCCTGTAGACTGGGATTACCTCTCCATTAGTAAGGTTATTTGAAGGTTAATGAACATGTTAGAAAGGATATTGAAAGGAATGTTCTTGACTATGAAGAATTAAGAAACGTAGTAACAGGAATGTTCCCGACAATTAAGATAGGAGAGTGGTATGTGACAATAAAGTGGGAAGACTGACAGTGTTTGTGCCCAAATATATATGCACTCTATTAATATTTTGCCGTTGCGTCATGAGTGTGGATTCAAGGCTGGCAGTGTCCATTTCGTTATCTGTGGCCTGGTGGCAGACGTGCAGTTTTGAATAAAGCATACACACACATTGGCACATGTTGGAATACTACACACACAGTATGTGGCATCAATTTATTATATGCAGCTTCCAGATAGATAAACTATATTGATGTATGTGGTAGCAGAGTGGATACTATGTAAAATATGTAATAATTTAATATCATATAGTTTCGAATGAGTACTCATATTTGACGTCCATGTAGTAGCATGGTCAATTTGTACAATCGTGTGTTTGTAGTATGTGGATGTGGCAACGTAGGCGCACATGTGAAAAATCACGTAAAAAGCTAGCATTAATATAAAAGTAATACAAGTTTCATGTGTTGAAGTTGACACTGAAGTTCACTTAAAATTATGTTTTCCCAAAATTAAGTAATAACACAAGCTTCATGTTTTCCAAGAGATTTATTTTTGT
>JABUQX010066221.1:20000-22500 GCA_015478945.1 Trachelipus rathkii
GAGAGAGGGAAAAGTGCCGGAGAGATGGGGAAAGCTATAATAATACCAATATATAAAGGTAAGGAGATCCAAGCAACTGTGACAACTACAGAGAGAATAACATTAATTAGACCACCTGGTAAAAATCTACGAAGAATATTGGAAAGAAAGTTGAGAATGATTGTGGAGCCGAGACTGGGGGAGGAGCAACATGGGTATAGAGGAGGAAGAGGAACGACAGATCTCCTGTTTACACTAAGGATAGTTATGGAGAAGATGTTAGAATACGGCAAGAGTTTTTACGTTGCGTTTATTGATCTGCAAAAGGCTTTTGATTCTGTGTCGAGGGAGAGACTGTGGAGAGTCATGGAGGAAAATTATGGAGTGAGTGGAAGATTGAAGAAAGCAATAATGAGTACGTACGAAAAATGTAGTTGTAACATCAGAACGGAGAGTGAAAATGATATTTGGTTCAGTAAAACAGGAGTTAAACAAAAGGAAGTGTATTATCTTTGCATTGTTCATATTATATTAGATGGTATCAGTAAGTTAAGGAGATTGGAGTCTTTGATGGGGATAATGGCGTATGCAGACAGTCTGACATGTGGAGTGAAGGGGAGGAGAAGATACGGGAGGTGATGAGGTAGGGAGTTTAGGAGTTGGAGGAGGCAGGGATGAAGATGAATGTACATAAAACAGAGATATTAATGGTAACGGGAGGAAACGATGAAGGTATGAGGATGATGGTGGGAGGGGAGGAGGTGAAGGCGGTGGATTCCTGCGTTTATCTAGGTGGATGTTTTAACAGAGAGGGAGGATGTGGAGGAGAGATTACTAGAAGAATGGAAAAATATGGACAAGCTATGAGAGCATTGTACCCATTGATGAAGGACGGAAACGTTGGAATGGATGTTAAAAGGGTAATCTTCGAAAGTATACTGACCCCGACGCTGCTGTATGGAGCCGAAACGTGGACTACTACGAGAAGAGAGGAGAGTAGAATACAAGCGGCTAGGAAATGAGGGCTCTGAGAGCAATGACTGGAAGAAGCAGAAGAGACAGAATAAGGAACAGTAACCAGAGAAACTGTGGGAGTGAAGAAGAATATACTGAAGATGGATGTGGGAAGATTGAGATGGTGGGGGCATCTGGAGAGGATGCAGCCTGACAGAATGCCGAAAAGAAGATGGGAGTGGACACCGGAGGGAAGAAGACCGAGGGGTAGACCGAAGAAGAGATGGACCGAATCGGTGGAGGATTCTCTAAAAAGATGCCAGCTGCAGACAATGAGATGGTTGAAGAGAAGAGGAGTGGTCCAGGAAAGGGATGTCTGGAGGAAGACCCTCACGCGACTGAAGAATACTTTCTGAGAGAGAAAGAAAGAAAGAAATATATATATATATATATATATATATATATATATATATATATATATATATATATATATATATATATATATATATATATATATATATATATATATATATATATATGCAGGTATATATTTATAATCTCTATGGCCAAAAATTTATATATAGAGGTAGGGGTGGCAGGGGAAAGTGTTAGACTGATGGAGAATGGAAGAGAGTGGAGTGTTTCCTGCTTATTGTACGCTAATGATTTTGTTTTGTGTGGTGAATCTGAAGGAAGCTTGAGAGAATTGGTAGAGGCGGTTTGACTGGGTGTGTAAAAGAAGGGATTTAAAATAAATGGAGATAAGGGTAAGTTGATGGTAGTGAGAGAGGAGAGTCGGCGGTGTGAAATCATGTTAGATGGTGAACAATTAGATCAAATATTTGAGTTTAAATATTTAGGCTATATGTTGGATAAAAAGGGAGCTAATGATGCAGAGCGTAGTTGGAAAGCTGTGAATGGCAGGAAGGTGTCTGATGCAATTAAATCCTTGAAGAATGCAAAAGGACTAAGTCTGGAGTGGGCTAGAGTTTTACATGAAGGTATGTTGTTGCCGGTGTTAATGAAACTATGGTCTGGAATAAGAGGTAATGTAGATCTAAGATACAATCTTTTTTCTTTTTAGATGTACACTCTTATGGCCGTGTTAAGTGTGAGAAGAATTGAAAATATGAGGAATGAACGTGTTATTAAGCTGTGTGGTGTGAAGAAAAGCGTAAATAAGAGAATAAACAAGAGTGTATTAAGATTGCTTGGTCATATGGAATGGATGGATGATAGTATGTTGGTTCAGCATATGAATAGTGGTGATTGTGCTGGCAATCCACCGGCTGGGGGACCGAAGAAAAACTTGATTGAGTCAGTAAAGGAATGTTTTATGGAAAGGAATGTAATTGCCGCAGAGACGAGATGAAAATGGGTGAGGGGGAATAGTTGTGGGCCTTGATCAAGGGATAAACCCTACATTGATGAGATACCACAGTGAGGGTCCGTCACAGTCCTGTGAAACCCTGGGTGGATTTTTTTTTACTGTTACGAGCTCACTTGAAAAATGTATGGAGGGGATGGTAGGGAGGAGGGGTATTTTCCTTTCGACTTAGGTCATGTT
>JABUQX010066221.1:25000-30000 GCA_015478945.1 Trachelipus rathkii
TCTCCCCCACAAACTGCAACAGTCATATATATATATATATATATATATATATATATATATATATATATATATCAGGGGCGTTTCCTCCATAGGTGCTAGGTGTGCGCCGCACACCCTATAAAAGCTAATTAGTTTTTTTTTTTTAATTACACTTTAGATATAAGGGAATATCTGTTCAAATGAAGATAATTTTGTACACAATTATTCAATAAAATATTAAAAAATTAAATGCTCTTAAACTTCCAAATAGCTTATTTTATACAGTAGTTACCGTATCAAAAAGGAAGCTTTTCATGCGCGCTAAAAAATTCGAACAGCTATATCCCGTTCAGTCCTTGCTATTTCACGCTCGCTATCTCGCTCTCGTTTTCTATTCTTCAAATAAGTTAAAAAGGTGCTATTTTAATTTCGCACATGGATTTTTGAACAGAGACTTTTTTAAATATATTTTAATGTGGTTTATATATATATAATATCTATATATTATATATATATATATTATATAATATATTATATATATATATATATATATTATATATATATATATATTTTATATTTTTATATTGCCTGGTGGAAAGAATTATTATATATATATATATATATATATATATATATATATATATATATATATATATATATATATATATATATTATATATAGTAGTATAATATATATAATATATATATATATAGCACACCCTATCCCTCAAATCAGGAACGCCACTGATATATTATATATATATTATATATATTATATAATATTATATATATATATATATATATATATATATATATATATATATATATATATATATTATATATTATAATATATATATATTATAATAGGAATTATATATATATTATATACATATTATATATATATATATATATATTATAATATATTTATATAATCTATATTATTATATATATATATATATATAATATATATTAATATATTTATATATATATTATAATATATATATATATTATGTATATATATATTAGTGATGGGACGATTAATCGTCATCGTCATCGTCATCGCAAAAAATCGGCATATTTTTTTTTCAATCGTCATCCATCGTCATCGTCAAATTTTGCCGATTATTTTGCCGATTATTTGAACAAATATTAAGAATTATGGATTTAAAATTAAAACTTAATAGAATATATATATATATATTATATATATATATGTATATAAATTTTATTTAAATAATGTAGAATAATATATATATATATATATATTATTGTTTATTTGCAGATAAATTTTATTTAAATAAATTTGAATAATATTAGAAAAATTATTAGTTATATCTAAGCAAATTTTTAAAAATATATATATATATATATAATAATATTATATATATATATATTATATATATATATATATATATATATATATAAATATATATATATATTATATTATATATACTTATATATATATATATAAATATTATATTATAGTATATATATATATATAATATTTTATATATATATATATATATATATTATTTATTATATATATTTATAATATATATATATATATATATATATATAATATTATATCCCATTCAATGTATGCCATTCAGTGTCTTAATTGTTTCTCCTTTTTGTTATGCGTTCATATCCACCCTCATCCTCCAGACAACATCTTTTATACACCACCTTTTTTCCACATATCATATACACATAATTATATCCACACCTCCCCTTCTAGACAACATCTTACAGACATCCCTATTCCTTATATCCCTGTGGGGGAGAAAAATTGCCGACATCGTATGTCCTACGTGTCGTGGAAGGCAACTAAGTGATGGTGGTAGGAATGCTAATGCATAGCTCAGTTGAGAAGGTCGTGATCGCCGTAAACGGCGTTCTATCTTTCGGCGAAAATGTATGAATCGTATGGATACATGGAATGTCAGAGGAATAAATGTTGAGGAGAAGAGGAGAGAGGTGATGGATGCATTTAGAAAGGGCAAATTTGATTTGCTAGCTGTGACTGAAACAAAGATGGAAGGAAACGGTGAAAATGAGTGGTGCGGTGTGAAATGTGTTTGTGTTGGTGTTTAAGAAAATGAGAGGGGGATAGAAAGATTTGCAATTCTGATGAGCGACTTGTGGTAGAGAGCTATGGTAGATTTTGTGTGTGTGAGTGCTATAATTCTAAATGTTAAATTTAAGTTTGAATAGGTAAAAGTATGTGTGGTTGCGACATATGGTCCATCTGAGGGTAATGTTGAAGAGTGCGATTTTCTGGGATAATCTAAATGATGTTTTGGATGGGGTGAGTAGGGGACTTAGTTCATTTGCCACATATCTGCCCACCTAATGATTTTTTTTACAGTTGTCACCACCATTCACAGTCAGAGCCCTATTCAAGGAGGGGGTGTAGTACGCTCAAAAGTTCACTCTTTAAGTTTGAATAGGTAAAAGTATGTGTGGTTGCGACATATGGTCCATCTGAGGGTAATGTTGAAGAGTGCGATTTTCTGGGATAATCTAAATGATGTTTTGGATGGGGTGAGTAGGGTATTTAGTTCATTTGCCACATATCTGCCCACCTAAGGATTTTTTTTTACAGTTGTCACCACCATTCACAGTCAGAGCCCTATTCAAGGAGGGGGTGTAGTACGCTCAAAAGTTCACTCTCTAGCTCAAATTACGCAGATGAGCACAGACGCAGGCTTTAAAGTGAGGGAGATTAAATACAGCAGGACATGCAGAAGATGGAAGAGAATTCCACAGAACAGAGGTGGCGGGAAAGAAGGAAGCACCACAGCGAACTAGCCTGGGTTACATATATCAACAACAAATCAACACAGAATACCGCACTCCTAGTGCTACAGGCGTCGTAAAGGTGTGGTAACGCAATGATAAGTCCCTCGAGCACTTTGCCGTGGGGTGCCTATGAAAGGATACAAGCCCAACAGAGACAGTTTATAAAGCCTTTGGCCTTTGGATCGACCCTATCCAAAGCCGGGTGAAACAGAGCCTCCCCCCCAGATATGAGAGCAAGTACTCCATACAAGGGCGGATGAGACCCTTGTATAGCTGAGCAACTGAAAAGAGGGAAAAAAGTCTCGCAGTCTAAACAGAACTCCCAGTTTCTTTGAGGCCGCCCTAGCAACCGTTGTGACATGAGGTTTCCAAGACATTTTTTTGTTTATGTTAAGGCCAAGGATGTTTATATTGTCAACAGGAGAGACGAGAGAACCGTCGAAAGAGATAGGAAAGTTAGAATGCGTTTTAGAGAAGGAGATTTGTAGAATTGGGTTTTTAAAGAAATTGAATTTCACAAGGTTCAGACCACCCCACCCGGAATTCTATCCGATCAGCGAGAATAGAATCGGAAAGATTAAGACGAGAGGCAATTCTAGAAGTAAAAGAGGGAGCAGAATTGAAATGAGTTGAAGAATGAAAGGGTCGAGTCATCAGTATATGAGTGGATAAGAGTTAGTGGTGCAGGTGAGAAGATCATTAATGAACAGTAGGAATAAAGTAGGAGAGAAAAAGAAGAAGGCACACCATTAATGCCAGAAAAAGAAGAAGTCGCCCCATCAACATCAGCCGATATTTAGAGATTTGAAAAAGAAAGCTAGACATAATTAGCAAAGAGAAAGAGGAAACCCAAAGGAGGGGAGCTTGGAGAGCAGTGACGCGGGCCCTATACCCGGTCAAATTCTTTGGATATGTCAAGCGCCACCACGAAAGTCTACCCCGTAGTTCTTAAGAGCTGAAAGCCATAAATCGGTTAGATAGGAAAGCTATAGCCAGAAGAACCTCGAGCGCCGAAAGCCATTTTGATAATTTGAAAAAAGGAATTTGTGACCACAAATAATCTAAGAAGTGAGAATTGAAGAAGGGTTTCAAGAAAGATTTCAGAGACTAACAATACAAGTGAGAGCTAATAGCAAGATAGTCAAAGGATCAGAGCGGCTTCCTTTTTTCGGAATTGGTTGGAACATGTGAGAGCTTCCAAGACTGAGGGAAAGTCGCTAGTATTGGACATAGGGAGTATAGTTTGAACGACGGGCAAGGATGGCACGGAAGCACCTCCCTTAAACAAGGCGACGACAGCATTTGGGCTTGTGCGAATTATAAATTTCTGAGATTTCAGGGGCTAATGCACTCGCTGAAGTGCAATCAAAGGCAAAGACATAGGACACCTGATGGGAGAAGGAGAAGAAGAGAAATGCAGAATCGTCTAGGGTTGAGTTAGTGGAAAATAGGAGGCCGAAGAGATTGCTTTTCATTGGAGAATTAACACAGAACCATCAGAGGAAGGGAGACTTTACAGAAAAGTTGCAGAGATGTTTTTGCAAGAGGGCCCCCCCCAGAAAAAAAAAAAAGATTTGTCAGTAGGAGAACCAAGGAAGTAGCGCACTTTCGTTGATGAAAGCCCGCTTTGCCTCGTCGAAGAGTATCCTTGCAACAATTTCTAGCTGAATGAATAGCGAGTGATAGGAGAACAAGAATTTTTCAACCCCGAAACGCACTGTCTCTACCTGAATGGCCAGAGAAAAGCACGATCGAACCATGGATTATGAGAGAGAAAGATTTAGTTGAAAAAGGAATGAACTTGCTATCCCATCAACGATTACAGCTCCTCCTTATCTTTTAAATATTTATACATCCATCATTCTTCCTTACTGAGGTAGCCAATTTGCCATCATCTGCAAACTTGGAACCTAACATTTGTCCGACTCTAAATATTTTATACATATATTAGGAACAGCCACTTGACCTAAGAAGTTACGGACCACAAACATGTCTCCTCCTTTCCATTAATAAATACTTTTTCATATTCATATTATTATTATTATTCTTATTATTTTATTATTTTATTATTATTAATTATTATTATTATTATTATTATTATTAATTATTATTTTATTTATTATTATTCTTATTATTATTATATTAATTATTATTATTATTATTATTTATAAATTTGTTATTATTATTATTATTATTATTATTATTATTATTATTATATTT
>JABUQX010066222.1:0-48635 GCA_015478945.1 Trachelipus rathkii
TATTATATATAATATAATATATATATTAAATAATATTATATATTAATTATATTATATTAGTTTAATTATATAATATTATTAATAATATATATTAAATATTATATATTAAATATATATACTATTTATATAATATATAATAATATTATATATATTATATATATTATATATATGATATAAATATATATATTAATATATACTTATCACTTTTTTTGTATATGGGTTTAAATATATATATCCGAAGAAATCCATTTAAATTTAAGGGGCAATTATTTTTAAGGCCTAAAATTTTAAGGAATTCATGATATATATAATTTATATAGATAATTATCTAAAAAATTGAATTTCACAATTAGTTTTTAATAAACTGACCTTATCCCAAAATATATTTCACTCATTCTTGACCGTTATAAATAAATTATACCACTCACTACAAATTATATTATCTTAAAAACTTTATAATATATATATACTATAATATTAATATAATTATATATATATATGTACTATATATATATTATATTATATAGAATTAAAATAAATTAATCTTTATAATAGTTAATATATATGTGTATGGATTAAAATAGAACAATATCGATATATAGATATATATAATATATATATATATTATATATATAAATATATACTATTAAATATATATATATATATATATATTATATCTATATATAATTAAAGTGTATAATATATACAATATAATATAAATATCTTCATATAGTATAATAGTTAATTAAGATATATAAATATTCTATCTAACTAACGTAATCTTTTTTAATATATTAATGTATAAATACTTTTAGCAAAAATAAATAAATTATATATAAAAAATAATGATTATTAAATATAATTCAATGAACAATAAAAGAAATGTAACAATTTAAAAAAAAAAAAGAAAAAAAAAAAAAACATGAGAGTATTTATAAAGTATGACAGCTTATCAAAAATAAAAACATAATCCTACCATAATGAATCACTATATTATAAATGGAATTCACATAACCTAGATGATTAAAATAATTGTATTAGTCTGTAAAGTATATTAACATAATTATCGCATTGTTTTATAGAGTCGAAGTGTAATAGCTTTAAAAAAGAATTAACAACTTTCGATTTATAGGTATTACTATAGTTGGTGTGACAAATAATAGAACACTTAGAACACTAATATTGAAAATTAAAAGAATAAAACTTTATTGCTTAAAAAATAATATAAATAAAAAAAAACCATACACATTAAATTATTATTATTATATATTGAAATATACAATGTTAAACATAAATATTCTATATATATTTAATACTAATCTTTTAAAAACAAAATTTCAATGAACTTTTTAAAATATATAAAGTAGACAATATAAAATCAATTCATTATTACAAACATGAAATTCAGAAAGAAAATTTTAATAAAATTGAATATATATAAATTTTATACAAAATTTAAATTTACTTATGTCAATGTGCAAATATAGTCAAACTTTGTTTAAAAAGTTCTTAATTAAATAATATATGATATTTATGCCTCTTCCCATAGGTTTTATTATAAAAAAAAAATATTCCTTATGAATATTTTAATAATTAATACTATACTGCTTACGACACTTTCTTTTGGACACCGAAATGTTATATATAGTCTAATTATGAAAGAAAAATATTAGTATGTTTTGTTTTTTGTATATATGGATTGATGTGAATTTGTTTCCATCTTCTATAAAAAAAAAATATGAATTAAATTGTAAAAGTGACTAATACCTTTTCAAAGAATAAATTATCCCATGGATATTTCATCGATATAGTGATTAAGGTAAATATCGATTTGTTGATGTGTAATATCCTAAAAAAATCTTCTGATTCTCTCATATATATACTATTATATATATATATATATATATATATATATATATATATAATATATATATATATATATATATATAATATAATATATATATATTAATATTATATATATATTATATATATATATAATATATATAATATATATATAATAATGGCATAACAGTTGCAGTTTCTGATCAGGGCACATTGGCGTGCATGTCCCAATGTTTGACTAGCGAAGCAGAATCAGTCGATTGGCTTTAAGTCGCACTGGCTTTGAGTCGCCTCATGGCTTACGGTTGAACAGTTACACGACGAATTTGGTTTTTTAGTTTAAAGCAATATTTGTTATGTGAAGTAATGAATTATTTAGTTATGAACGTAATGCATTATTAATTCTACCATATCACCATTTAATATTAGAGGAAAGTCTGTTAATTGCTATATTCCCTGCTATTTTACTAATCTAAATTCAAAATTTAATTGTAGAAGTAACAAATGTTTATTCAATTTTTCAACAACAAATAATTCATGGCTTGGATTTGTAAACTTTTTGACGCGGTTCATCATTTTCAAAAGTATCACATAAAGTAAGCTTTCAATATATAATATATATATACTATATATATATATATATATATATATATATATATATAATATATATATACTAGTAACTACTATATATATATAGTATATTATATATAATTATATAATATACACATATAATCAGAAAGGTGGGGCACCCGGCTCAATATTAGGGGTAAGTAACCGCTAAAGCGCACCTTCCGCACCTGCGAGAAAACGTAGTCCGCTAGCGCACCTCCGCACCTATTCAGACGCATCAAACCTCCGCTATCGCAGGTCCGCACGCCGCACGTCCGCACGTCTTCCACTAATAATGTGGCTACTTCCAAAAAGGTTTCTTTAATATTTAAGATACAAAACTTTTTTCAGTTCCCTTACATAAAGAATTTATTTTATAAATACATTAATATGAAAAATTGAATGAATATTTTACAAAAATCTCAAAATTTCCCTCTTCCTCCTCAATGTCTTCGTCCAAAGAGAACAAGAGATCCATATTACCTTCAAAAAGATTAGCTGCTCAAAATTAAAGGCAGTTAAGGCTGACCTCTTTTTCGCACTCAAAATATCCCCACCAGTACTAACAATATTCCTCTAACAGCAGCAGAACTTTTGGGAGGTGTATTTTAATTTTACTGAACAAAGTTCAACAAATACTGCCATCGCTGAAAAAGGGAAAGAATGTCCTTGGGTGAGAGGAGTGCTGGTGTTAGTGATCGCCTTCACAGCAGTCACCATGCATAATTTACGGTCCACAACCCTAAATCATTCCTGCCTCCTTATCCTGAAACATTTTTGACCACCCTGTCACCCATAAGAAGGTCTATTTCGTTCAAGATTTTAGTAGAATCCATGAAAGCCTCCTACGCATGCCGAGTCGATGCTAATGCTACGTATCAGCTCGGTAGCTATATATATATATATATATATATATATATATATTATCAGTTATATTAGTATATATATATATATATATATATATAATATATATACTATATATATATATAATATATAAATATATATATACTATATATAATAATATAATATATATAATAATATAATATATATAATATATTATATATATATAATATATATATATATATAATATATATATATATATAATATATATTATATATATATATATTATATAATATATATATATTATATATAATATATATATATATATATATATATATATATATATATTATATATATATATTAATCAATTCTGTTTAAAACCCAAATATATATATAATATATATATATATAATATATATATATAAATATATATATATATATATATATATATATCAATAATAAAAAAAATAAAAAATTTAAATTTTATTATATATATATTATATATATATTATATATAATATATATGATAGTATATAAGTATATAATACGTAAAATGTTTAAAAAATAAAATAAATTTATATATTAATATAATATATAATTATAATATAATTTATAATTTGGGTTTTAACTAGTAGCGAGGCAAGGGTTCGCTAGGTTTGTAGTGAGTAGTTTTGTTGTGCTCTTGTGGGGTATGGGTTGATTGATTTGGTTATCTTTGGTCTTTGCATTTACTATATGGTAGTATCTTATATTTGTATAGTGTCAGCTGAGACCTATATGGTAAAGTGGGCCGCATTTTGTGTGGTCAAGTTCTAGTGATGAATCTAATTTTCGTTAAATGTTTATGTTGGTACTGTCAGTTGTAGTGTACCGATGTAGGAAGTTGTTGAGGATGTGGTGTGTGTTGGGATAGGTTTATGTTTAGTATATGATATAGTCAGATAGAGTCTGTACGACGCTAAAGTGTAGTAGTTGGGGGATTAGGGGTATCACTAGACTTTATAGAATAAGAATTATACTGGTTGCTTTATTATACCAATAAGTGTGAATTCTTGAATATAAGGTGTAGATGTTTTCTAGTAGCTTGTTCATTGTGCGTTCAAGAATAGTGCGTGTTACCGATTGAGAAGAGCGTGATAGGGCTGTGTTCTGTGTTTAATGTCTGTCGAGCTTGTGGCGAGCTTCTGGGTCTGTTCTCCGATGCGCGTTTTGCCGGTCACTCGGTGGGGCGTGTGCTGTTTGGTAGTGCTCGTAGTAGGAGGTGCGCGGCGTGAGCGGTTTATTTTGGTAGTTGTTCGCCGGAGAGCGGTGTATGTGAGCGAGCGCAGCGACTAGCGGAGCGGAGAGAGAGGAGCGCGAGCCTCGATATATAATGAGGATTTAGTATTGCTATAGTATATATGATATATACCCTACCCTGTTTACAGGAGTGAAAGATAGGGATATTGTGTTGGGCTGCTGTGGTGGCGGTCCGAGTGGCGGGTTGAGGCTGATTGTTGGGGTTGTGTGGATTAGGTACCCGCTGAGATATATTATGAGGGTGTACATATCACTCCCCTGAGTGAGAGGAGAGTATATTCAAGGAGTGATATATTAGTAGTGAGGAGAGGCTAATATATCTTGGAGTAGGTTTGAATATATATTCATAATCACTGTCTTCTCATATATCAGAGGTTCCACTTATTCTCTCGAGTATATATATACCCTATAGATATATTGAGGTACGTGCCCTCCAGGTGGAGTTATATATATTCTCACTATATCCGGGTGCGGTGGTATGAGAGTCTACTCATTTATTTACCCTACTCCTGTTGATCGGGTATTATATGAGAGAGTACTGGTGTGTTGCGAGATTTCTATTTCTGCTTAGTCTATGTAGCCGTGAGTGTGAGTAGCCCTTGTGAGTACCGTGCGCTGTATATTGTCACGTTGTATTGTGCTTTCCCTGTTTGTGGTGTATATATTGAGTTTGTTTTTAGTTATCGGGGTCTGTGTGGTGTGAGTCGTGTTATAGTTAGTAGGTATACCCCCCTACTTAGGGTGAGTGAGCGTGGTTCGGGTGCGCTGGTTCTCCCGTGTGGGGGCCGGCGGTGTGGATTGTGTGGTGGTGCTGGTGGTGGGTGGTTGTTGTGGTGTGGTGTGTGTGGGCTGTTGTCTGGTGTTGTGTGTTGGTGTGGTTAGCTGGGTTGTTGTTGTGTTTGTTAGGTGTGTTGTATGTTAGTGTTGGGTATTATAGTGAGCGTCGTGTGTGGGTCCTCTGGCTGGTCTGGCGTCTGCGGAGGCTTTCGTGTCCTGCTCACTCGGCTCGCGCTCACGTGATTATACCGTGCGCTGATGCACTCTGGGGTCGGTTACTTATTACTCTGTTCGAGCCTTATGCGTCTTCTAGTGAGGGTATCGTCGTCAGGCTGAGTGAGGGCAGGTTGTGTCCGGGGTTCTTCTCTGTGAGTATTGGGTGGGTGTTATATGTTGGTGGTGTTATTGTGGTGCTTTGTGTTTTTGATTGGTTTGGAATGGGTGTATGTGATGCTGTGTTTTGCTAGTATGGGGGTGGGTGGGGTTATAGGTGTGGTCTGTTTTGTTGTTATGGTTTTATGTGGTGGGTGTGTTGGATCCTTCGCGGTTGGGTTATGTTTTGTGTAGTGGTTTATGATGTTTCTGGTTGTTGGTGTGGTGGTTGGTGAGTTGTGTATTGATGGTGTTGCGTGTTTACTGTTTAGTGTTAGTGTGTGTGTGGCGTGTCTGGTGTGTGTGTGTCGGTGCTTTTGTTGTGTTGGGCTTCGTTGAGGGTTTGGTTTGCCGAGTTCGCTTGTGTGTATTCGTGTTGGTAGCGTTACTCGTCTGAGTACTGCGTTCTGTATTTGCTGAGGGGTCGTTGTCGTGGGCGTGAGAGTTCATCCTCATACCCCCCCCGTATGTAGTTATTCTGTGTGTTAGTTTGGTGTTTAGGGTTGTATGTTATATGATATATGTTTTGGCGGAGTGTGGCGTGTTGGTGTGTGTGTTGGTGGTGTCGTTTTGTGAGGGTGCCTGCCGCTATCGGGCGAGTGGCGAGTTGGAGGTGTGTGTATGTCCGTCTCGATGTTTAGAAGTAGTCGTGTTATATGTGAGAGAGCTCCTGTGGCGATCGACAGCCCTCGCGTATATATCCGCGCAGTGAACTCGGCGAGAGTAGAGAAGTGTGTGTGCGTCGCTGTTATCGGCGAGTCCAAAATCTCTGTGATTTGTGTGTGCGTAATCTGTGTCCTGTATTATCTCCATCTATTCAGAGATATATAGTGAGAGCTGAGAGTTACTTAGTCTCTGAGAGTGAGAGCATATTAGGTATTGTCTCAGGAGTAGAGTGTGAGAGTTGAATAATGATAAATATGATAGTAGAGTTGTTATCCGGTGTGTGGAGTGTGAGAGTGTGTTTGTGTGTGTGTGAGTGTGAGCGTGTAGAGGTGTGTCCCCTGCGAGTGTGTGCTGGCCGTCTCTGTTGGTTGCTGGGTCGTGCCGTCTGCTGTTGTTTTTTGGGTTGTGGGGCTGCGTGCTTTTGATTGTTGGTTTGTCTGGTGTGCTGTTGTCTTGGTTTGGTGGTGTTGTGGGCTGCGTTGCCCTGACCTTGTGGGGGTGTGTTGTCTGTGTTCGTCGGTGTCGTATAGTTATCTTGGTTTCATCACGGAGTTTGCGTGAGTCTCTGTGCAGTGCCATCCGTGCGCTGAGCGGCTATCGGTGCTGGCTCCGGATGACGTTGTGCACTGGGGCGTGGCGCGCCCAAAATACTGGAACATGGTGCGAGTACTAGTGTTGAAATATCCGCGATATACTCTATCCCTTTCACACATATATTGCGGCGAGAGATGAGAGTGAGTCGGAGTTAAACGTGAACCATCACCAATAGGGCGGGTCTCGCGAGGCCGAGAGAGCCTGGATACGTATGTACAGAATTGCGGAGAGACGGTGAAGTGAGGGTGAGGGTCGTGGCTCTGCGTGCTACTATTATATGTATGTTCCCTATTCCATTATGGATAGAGTATATCTTGCGTACACCACCCGGTCCGTATGAGTGTCTCCGCGCTCTAGTCGCTCTATAGAGAGAGCGTGAGGAGTGATTGCCGTTATGTGAAGCGAGTGAGAACTTGTATTATGCGAGTCTTCATAGAACTGAGGTACCGGCACGAGTATGGGTGCCGTGTTAATACGCGGGTAGAGTGGTGCGTGCCCAGAGTTGGGGCGGTCGCGCGAGCCCCTCTCAAAACTGGAGCATGTGTTCTACGTCACTGATATGGTTTGAGACTTGTTATCGGACGTCGTGCCTAGCCTCAACGTACGCGGCTCACATCATATATTATGTTTAGAGTTTACAGAAAATCCCAAAGAGGGGGTCCCCAGCCCCCCAGTAAGAGTGCGGTCGATAATACTGAGCGTACGTAGAACGGACGAACTTTGTATTATTTCTATCTCGCGAGTTAGGGATCTCTGCGAGCGCCGGAGTGAGAGAGGTACGTTTAGGTGAGAGTGTTATATAGAGCGCGTGAGAGCTTCGCGAGAGAGGTGGTGGGCGCGTGCGGAGGTCTATACGAGGAGCGCGTGAGAGGGGTGATATGCGGTGAGGTTAGGCCTGAGAATGTGTATGAGGCTCTTATGCGTTTATGTCGCTGGTCGAGGTAGCTAGAGAAGAGATAAAAAAGAGGAGAGAGAGAGAGATTTAAATAGTGCGTTTTGAGAGAGAGATATAGAAGAGAGAGAGAGAGAGAGAGAGAGAGAGAGATCCTAAAATGTAACAATAAGTAAGAAATAAGAAATATAAAAGAGAAGAAAAGAGAAATAAAGAAAAAATGAAAGAGTAGAAACAGAATAAGAGAGAGAGGATATAGAATATATATCAGGAGAGAGAGAGGATTATAAAATAAATATTATAGAGATATATTGAGAGATATAAATTATATATATAAGAAGAGAGATAAGAGAGAGAGAGTATATAAATATAATTCCTTGAGAG
The DNA here is from genome assembly GCA_015478945.1 of Trachelipus rathkii. Lineage (NCBI taxonomy): Eukaryota > Metazoa > Arthropoda > Malacostraca > Isopoda > Trachelipodidae > Trachelipus > Trachelipus rathkii. Next base: position 8,276 of record JABUQX010066222.1, read on the forward strand.
TTTAGAACCCTTCGCCAAGAGATTATCGCCGTTTTTTCGTGAGCGCCTTAGGTGGGATATGTCGAGCGTAGAGTGCTAGCTAGATCAGCTAGAGCGAGGTAACTTATTGTGAGTCTCGAGCTTTCTATCCTGTGGCGCGAGTGGAGCGTTATAGTGTGACGTGCTATTCAGTCCTGTAGTCTATTGGATGTGGCCAACGTGCGATGAGTTTGTGTGGTGTAGTAGGACAACGGATGTCATATAGACTTATTTATATCTGGTTTTTAAATGTTTATAACTTAAAAAATTTGTATTTTTACTTACCCTAACAGCAGTAATATCAGTAAATCAGTAATATATTCAAACTACCCTCAGGGTGCAAGCCACCGCTGTTCGTTGTTGCGACTGTCAGTTGCCCGTGAGTACTATTGATACTATTGATGCTTATTCGCTGTCGTCGTCGGGTGTGTTTTAAGATCTTTATTGATATCGTGATTTGAATGCATCTATTTGATGCAAGTGCATTATTTTGTTATTAAAATATTGAATGTGTTGTTTTCATACCCTATGTAGCCCATTGTCCTAAAGTTCAGCTTAACAGACATCACAACCCTCCATAACACTTTCCCTACGGCGCTTCCGTGAATCTATTGACTTGCTTATTGATCTATGTACTCTACTTTGATATTACTACATTTTCTATGATCTATTGTTCTTAGAGTTAATCTATTCTCTTATTTCTATTTATCTTCTGCATTAAAACTCTTGTTACGCTGGTTCTATCACTTACTATCACTTTTTAGGGGAGCAGAATAATATTTCTATATAGTATAAATAAAATCGTCAGGATTATATCATAAGTAAAGTCACCAATAGTTACGCACTCATATTATATCAACATAAATACCAACTCATTTCGTGATTACCATTGATTACTATTAATATGATATAATATAGATATTTTATCTATTTAGATATCTTAATAATGATTCAAAGTCATATAATTTTTACTAAATAAAACACAAATTATACTTACAAACTCAATCCAAAAATAAGCCATTATAAAATATATCATCAAATTCTAGATTTATGTTTATACCGTGATAAGTAATTCCAACAATCATTCACTATACTTCAGAACCTATCTTAGGAGATGGTAACTTATTGATTTCTCATGGTTGAATACTAATTAGAATTTCATCAGTAATTCTTATTCTTCTCTATTAGTCATAATATAAAGTACCGTACTATTTGTTAAATTTGTCACGGAGGAAGAAAAAGTAAATACAAGATTTTGGTTTTTATATTTTATGTAAGCAGTTTGGTTTCATAACTTTTATAACTTTTATAATAATAGTTTTTATATTATAACAATTCGTTTACATATTAATAAATTTTTATGATAAATTTACAAATTATAATAATTTATTATACAGTTTAATTAAATAAATAAATAACATTAATATTTAAAAAAAAACATATAAATGAAAATATAAGTTATATATACACTCACATAACTAATTTATATGAATCTGATAGGATGTTAAACATAGTTTACGAAAACAATATATTAGGAGTTCACTATAACATATTGATACATATTTATATTTTATTTTATTAAAAAAGAAGTTATCACACAGCTTACTAATTCTTTGCATGAAATAATTTGAAAGAGAATTTTAATGGTAAGTTCAATATATCATTTATATCATATAATAATATTTTATTCTTATATAAACACGTAAGTCTAATCAAGTTGACCATAGCTCGATCATCACATCCCCGAATCAGAGATAAGTTGATTTTGTAAGATAATGATTCCAGAGATCCGGTATATTAACCAATTTACACAGAACCGAGTTAATCATTAACGCGAATTACATGGTTACATAGACACTATTATTAGGGTACTCTGTTAGTACCTTATTTCGTAATAATTATATAAAAGGTCATTTTAATAATCTTTTTTACGGTTTCATATTTATCGCATAAGTATAATCATAATTATCCTATTAATATACTCAATAAGTAGTAATAATAATATCTTATCAAGGTAACTACTTTATAATTATATTATATTATCACTTGTACAAATTTTATACTCGATGATTTAGAGGTATCGTTAATTCCAATAATATCAATATCTACCAGAAATCTGAGATCGAGGATGTTCAAAAATAACTCATTAATTAAGATCCAAATTTGAGACTTAAATCCCTGTTAATGTTTGCCTGCAGTCTTAGTGACTAATTAGCCATTTATAAAATAGAGTTCAAACATGGCAAAATACGCCTACAACAACAGGGGTGTTTATTAAAAAACACGGTTCTTTGACGCAGTCAGAATAATTCACTGTGAGATTCGTATTGCATATTATTATCTTCCCTGTGTCAGAAGACAATATTATGTTCTTGAGCATCAACAACCATGTAAGCGGCGTGTTTGTTGATCGGACACTGCAACGAATACCGATTTTTTTCTAGTATTACTCCAAGTGCAAATATCAAATGGAATGTGTTAAATGCCATAGGGTACGCGAACTTATTGATCGATGAAATGTACCACTTTGCGTTGATAGTAGTAATTCTTCATATGTTAGTTGCGATGTTCAGCAGAATCTGAATGGTTTTTATTAGATGAATTGTTGGTGGGTAGATTACCTGGTTGAAATGTTGCTGTAGTGCTTGTAAGAAAGTATAAGGTAGTAGTGGTAGTGGAAGTTATGGACCGTATAGATTTGAATAGACATTCAATTGTAAGAGGAACCCTAACTAACGTATAGACATAGCAGTGAGTATAAGCCGTAGTAGTAAAGTAAGTTCTAAGCACGCTGAATGGGTAATTTAAGAGATAGAGAACATTCCTGTGGGAGCCCCTTGCTCTTTTCTCTAGTTGTCCCCTGTAATAATGTGCCGAGATGATAGGGAACCAATAACACGATGTTATATCACTATATAGCCTATTACAGTGGCCCAATTCACATAGGAGTTACAATTCAATAAGTAAAACTATGAGGGTCAAATTCATTAAAAATTCCAACTCCAATTTTTAAAAGGTATCGAGGGATGAGTAAGTGAGAGACAGTTTAATACGATAGAGATAACAGAAAGTATAATAGTAAATAGTGATCAAAAGACTAATGGGACTAATAAAAGAACAAAGAGAGTAATAACATAAGAATCATTAGATTGCTACAAATATTTGCATACATCATGAGAGAGAATGATCGGTATTATATATATAAGCTAGTAGATCGAAATGTTAAAAGACAGAGAAGTAGGAGTACGAGACATGCAATATTAGTCCAGACCTGTATATAAATGGAGTGAACGAGATTTAAAATTATTATGTATCAACTATATAGATAATCCAGTAAGCGATGATGAGTATTCGATACGCAAGAAAAAAATAAGCACATTACACAGTATTTCCGAGATGTGAAAATAATTAAGGGTAGATAATCAGAAAGACAAAAATTATGGTAAGTAGAAAGTTTAATTTGTAATAAGACAGCATCAAGTAGATTATGGTGCATATTTGCACAAAATTAGAAGAGCCAGACGCACACAGATATTGGATTGGTAATGTAAGCTCAATAAAAATAGATTAATGCAATTGGCGTCACTGAATGCGGGTGTCCATTACCAGGTGAATAAAGAGTAAGGGGAATGAGATGAGACTGGAGATTCTTTGTGCACACACTGAAGAAGAATGAAGGAATTACTCGTTAAATCGATTTTGATACTACGTTACCGATAGATATTCGTAATGTTATTTTTAGATTTAAGCAGCATTGTCCCTATGTTTCTCACTGATCATGCTATATACAATGAAGTACATTATTGGACCACAGCTAGGAATACACACAACCAAGATGTGGACAGAGAAGGAGCAAATAAGATAAATAAAAATAAAAACAGAAAAGTGGTTCGAAAATAGATAGTTAAATAGGATAAACATGAGAGATTATAGAAAGTATAATTTCAATCATATCTGAAATTAAATGTATATTAAAATATATAGAGACAGTAAGATCTCTATATACTTATTACACACACCACAATACTCAACTTATACTCAAGATAAAAAGTGAGTAACAAATCTATGCAAGATCGATAGCTCCTAGAGATGTATCTGTATACACCGAAGAATCTCTCCCGGCGAAGAAATAATAATCACTCACTATTTTAAGGTAGTGCCTACAGCAAAATTTTGCACTCATTTTAATTTTTACCTCACTAATTAATTATATTTTTAAAAGGTTAAATACATTAAACACAGGCTATTGAACGCCCCGTGTGCAAATTGTTCCTATAAACAAGATAACGCAATAAATTATTATTTCTCGGATGAGAATATACTATGTGGTCGGGTGTTCTGTGAGGATTTGAACCATTTCGTTTAACTAACCTTAGTCTTCAGGATTAATAATATAAACATATAACATATCGAAGAGTAAATCAAGATGATATTAGGTAATCATATGATTCCTAAGGTGGGTTTTGTAATCCAATATTTCGAGAGTGTATACCATATATATAATTATATATTATTTAGGCATAGTATTATAAATGTGATGGCGGTGTAAATACGGGGTTTATATTAGCTAATGTTATATATATATGTTGGATTACACTCACACTGATTTCCTATGTGTATAGGTAGTATATTTCACGAGAAAAATAGTTTTTGAATCCAATTTTTATGCTGTCTGTTCTATGGGTTATCTTACAACAGTCGGGGCGTGGAGGGATGTGAATTGTAGATTAATGCGAAGTATATTTCCTTTGCTTATAAACTTAAACATATTCCGCATTTGACGTATATATATGAGTGAGATAGGTTATTAATGCTTTGTAATCATTATCCTTTTAATATACTGTTGTATAATAGTACTGCAGGTTTGTTTTATTATTATTTATTACATATAGGTAAAAAGTTAATATCCACTGTATCTACTGAGTTATGTTAGGATGTAAGCAAACGACATAAATATACATAATCATATCTTTTACATCCTTTAGTTGGGGGCTATCCTTTATTTATATAATCCTCTTTAAGATTCGTTTTCTTTAAATGTTACCACACATTCTACGACCTTGATTCTTGGAGGCAGGCTCGCCTTTCATTTTGGCGTTCTCGTTTACTCACTTTCTTTGGTTTGTCCGTTTGATTCGGATGTCGTTAGGCGGAACATTTTACACTGTCTGTAAGATGCGTATATCAGCTATTGCGGCGTTTTACATTGTCAGTCATTAACTGCAGGTGTCGTAACATCCTCTAGTCATACTGACCCTCATTATGATATTATCTCTAGGATAAGTGTTATATAAATTATACCTGGTGGCCTGGCTGCTTTTTTAGCAATTGTATATATGTTTATCTTACCTTGTCTACTAAGATATTATAACCATAATATAATACGGGAATAGTTTCTATATACTGAAATATTATCTAGAAGATAAAAATATTCCTACTATCTAAATTATATATCATACAATGATCGACACGTCTAATGTACATTCTTGATCTTCAGCCCTGTTGGTGGAAATATGATGTTGTTTCATCGGTTGAAGGTATCTCTTTTCTCTTTTCCATTGTTTATTTATTTAATTATTAAATTTATGCGGGGAGCTTTGGGTTTATTGGATGGTGTACACTTTCCATAGTCTTCGGAGATCTGCGATACTCTATTTGTTAGAGACTAGACTGACGAGTATTAAATTGAGAGTTAAGCACCCATTGCGACTTGGCGTTGTGAAGTAAATTAATCGTTAGTTATTTAGAGTTTGGATATTTTTAATTTGTAATTTTGTGGTGCGGGCAACATGAACACCAAGCTGGAGTCTTTTACGTTCATTAGGTGAAAATAATGGGTTGTAATTAAGTGTTAATGTTCTATATATGGTATTTGAATTAATTTGTACATTTTAATTAAGCTATAATACTGTGTCCCCGCGAGAATATAGATTCGAGATAGTATTGAGTATTTCTTAACGTGTATATTTTGTAATATCTATAGTAAACATATGAGGCTTTAGTGATGTATCATTTTGTGCCTATGTTTTGATTTCTCCTTAAGATAAATGAGCATGTTATGGAGTTGTTGTGGGGGTGGAAGAATTTTCGATAGCACATTAAATTATTGTGGATAATATCATTAGGTAAGTGAGTATTAGTGTCTCGAAATAGAGTTCGGACGAGTTCGTTTAGATCGTGATATATCCAATTAGTAATGACAAGGGTGAGTAGAATCTTTTACAGGGAATTTTGTAGAGACCATTGGCAAGAGGGTCTTTAGGTGACGAGATAGATTGGTGTATGGATATTGAAGTAATGATGCTATGGTGGTTTTCTATTTATAGATGGTAAGAGCGAGCCCGGATTATCAGGTGGAGTATGAGTGAACCCGTTGATTATTCTCTTGGGTAAAGGATCGAGTCTATTCAAAGTGTGGGTTAAGTAGGAAATTGAGAAGGTTATGAAGTCGCGCATTGGTAAAGAGAGTTGTATACATTATATGGGGTGTATATGGTTTAGGTGTAGATTGTAGTTATGAGTCCGTCTATGACTATCTTTTGTCATTATGGCATTGATAGGATTATACGGAGAAGAGTAATGAGAGTTTTGTTTGATAAGTAGAGTAGTGTAGAAATAGATACTACGAGGATTGCGTTGAATGAGGAGGGAACAAATATGCGAAGCCACCGTAAAACACATAGAATAAGAAACTAAAGAGGTATATTCCTTAATCAGGTTTCATAGTGAGTTTATGATATGTATGTGATTTAAAGAGAAGTGATTGTAGAGTTAGAAACAGGAGCTGTGTTAATTCGTTGTTTCCGATTAAAACATGGATTTAATTAACGATTGACTATATTATATCTGTGTAGCATATTTAGTCACTTTCTTCAAATGTTTTTAGATTCGGTACAAGAGGAGTTGTTTTTCAGAGCTAGTGGAAGCGAATCGGTAAATTTAATGTTGCATTTGATTGTGCGTATTATTTTAGTAAATGAGTACCGAGTAATGAAGGTGAAATTATGCGAGGCGTTAAGAGAGAGAGATACCACTATTTCTGCCTAAGAGAGGGTGAGTGAGAAGGTATATTGGTAGTACTCATTTGGCCTGACCCCGAGTTCATGAAAAGATTACTAAAGAGTAGGAAAAAGAGGGCATACCTAAAAAGTTTTGTTGTTATAGAAAGATTAAATAAATTCGAAGAAATTTACGTTCCATATGGGATGGAGGTGCATTGATATTTTTATTGGATATATAGAGCTAGTGGATAAGTGATACAGGTTTTATTTATAAACTATTAATTACGTTTCAATGCAACATTTACTACGAATGATTGAGGAGAGAGAGTAGAAGCACCACTGACATAATAGCTAAAAACGCAGGGCGAGTACTATGCATCACTAATTACTCGCTTGCCCGGTGTCCCTTCCATCGACCGATGATAAACTACTTCACACTCTCATACTTAACTCTCACAAACATCTCATATCATCTTATTAACATTTACTCACTGAAAGATACAAACAACGCTTCATTACAGGTGTTTTAGACTACTATCCATTGGACGTGGGGTTAATAGACTGCCATATTACATTTATTTTACGTATCACTATATTATTCTAGAGATAACTATACGATCTCAACCACTGTCTTAATATCACGACTGTATCGTCAAGTAGATCCTATATGTAATCAGAGATAATAAAATGTGGAGACTTCTCACTCTTTTTCACCGTGCTCACTTCACTCGGCTTTCACTGGTCTCCTCTACCTTAACGAGTGACGCTCTCAGAGAATACTCGAATACATGTTTCTAATAACTATTCTTTTCTATCACATGTCTATCTTATATAATTCACTACATAAAGCTGACCATGATAAAAGGAATAACAGAACTACACTACATATCCACTATTAACCAGCCCCTCTTGAACATGTGACGATAATCTTCCTAAATTACTCAATTGTCTCGCTCACACACCACTTAACACAAAGTATATTTTATCCAAAAAACTCTACGTTCCACACGTCCTCTCTATGATATCCGCCCTCTTTTTAAAACTTCCTCTTTCTAACTTTAGATCCTAACATTACATTCACCGTGCCTCCCTCTTCATTGACTTTTCCATAATTGATATACAAACTCGTTGATAAAGTATCTTTCCCGACGCTCGACTCTGCAATAGGTGAACACCAGCTATTTTAATTACGTTCTGTACTTATCATATTCGATATGATATAATAATGTATAGTACAAATCTTCACCCGCACTTCCCTTTGGGTCTCTATTTTAGTTTTAAATACACATTAACACTTAGCAAATGAACCTATTCTCATGTTACCAAAATTTTACAAAACGTAAACTTCATCGAAATCTTTTGCTTATTAATTAAAAATAATTTCAATAACAAAAAGGTATTACAAACATTGAATAATAAAATGAATATTTTCGACACACAACATTCTTATAATCAAAATCTATATTTTCCAAAGAAGAATATTATATAGTATACCAGAGAGTATAATTTTTGCTTTTTTAATTGTAGTTTGATAATAAATTCATCTGAGAAGCAGGTTCCGCATACGCAATCGTAGAGCTAAGATATTCTTCTGTATATTGTATGATTATTTTCTATATTTAATAATTTTTATTAACTTTTAACTTAAGGAATTTAACATAACTTGATTCTCTCCTGCGCAGTTATTACTCTACCAGGGGCCTCTACTTTATAATATTGTATCAGCAATCATCGCTTTACACCTCCATATTAGCCTATCATTAATCACCTTATTTTATATTACTAGTTGAAATTTTCTAATATTACTGACATATAGTACACTTACTCTACAATAATCTTCAATATATCTAATTTATTTAATAATATATGTACCTATGTTATGAGTTATTATTTTTTAATTTTTTTGCGATTCAGAGTGCTTATCTATCCCTGTACATAATAGTAAAGGTTTTTAGATCTTCACCTTATATATTAATCCTCTTAAGAGGGGTACCTCTTATATTTAATGTGTTAACTTAATCATCTATTGAAAAGACCTGTCATATTTATAAGATTATCATAGATAAGACTTCTTAAATATTGTCAGGTTGGCATTGTATCAATCTTATATATTAATTGCATTTTATATTTGTTTATTTCCTTCTTCGTTGTATAATTTTTATCCTTATTTATTTTGTCATTAATTTTATATTTTTACTTTTTTAAATGTTCTATTTATGTAATTCATACTTTTTTCAACATTATTGCATTTCGTTTTTATTTGATACTGAATTAATTTGTTGTATTATTGGTTAACGACATACAGGTGTTTATTTTTTATTTATATATGTAGATAATTATCTAATTATTCTCTGATACTTTGTCTTGGGAACGTCTTTAACTTCTGAGTTTTTTATATTGATTGATACTATACCGTAGTCATGTACCATTTATCTGGTTCCAACTTTATCACATATATTTGTGACGATTGTAGCAGCTTTTAATCTCATTGGTTTATTAACATTTCTCGTGGATCATCAGCTATTTCCTTGGCATGCGTTTATCAGTCTTCTTGAATCTTTTTATCGTTTTAGGATTATTATCTCGCTATAGAGACACTTATAGTATTCTTGGAATATTCATCTCTTCTTTCTTATATAATATTGTTAGGATTTTGGTTATTGATAACCTCCATGTCATTCATTCATTGTAAAACTTTATATGATTGGTTCTTATGAACTACGAATCATTCAACGACATTCAATCATCAGTTGAGCTACCATAATAATATACAATTATCTAAGATGTATTGTTATAGGGGCTTACTAGGTTTATTTTTAATCGTGTAGGTTATTAAAATAATTATTTTATCATACGTTAAGTTAGTTTATCATTATTCTAATATAGGGTAATCATAAGCATGAGTGGATAGATATAGAAAGATTATAATATTATTTATTTTCTTAATGTCTTTTTTTAAGTTTTTTATTATATAATGAGTGAAATAAATCCTTATGAAAGTCACTATCAGTATTTCTTATGAATTAATTTTATTAGATATAAATACTCTTCATTATTGGTCAGGGGATAAAAATTAATGTCACTTCCATTACTGTAAGGTTGTTCAACATCAAAGTAATATTTATCGACCGCCTCCCTTAGTAGCCTCCCATGACTCCCCAACTGACATTAATCAATCAAAACATATTTTCATTTATACTTGATAGGGGTAATAAAAACCGAATGTCTATATGAAAATATTTTATTTTCAATTACAAAATAATTATTACTATATTAAATTACAAGTCTAAAAATTACAAACAATACAATCATATAAAAGTAACATAATAAATATTAGGAAACTAATCCATTTGGAAAGGCGAAGATTCAGGTATTTTTTTCTTTAATATCCTAATTATCGATCCCTACCACGTCTGCAGGTATGATACAGTATTCCGATGTACTGTACTAATTTTATTTACTGTTTTTAGTATTTCCGAGGTCTCTAATTCTTTATTTTACTTTGGTTATTTTTTCATGTTCGTTTTTTTAACCTTAGATCCGATACATACTCTTTTAATTCCTATATTTCCCATTTACAGAAATTTTTACAGTCTTTGAACCACATTGGGCGATTCTATATTAACTCTCTTGGTATACGTTCTTGTTATTGGGTTTACTGGGTTAATTGTTCTTGTTATTGTTATTCTTATTATTTATTTTTTCTTTCTTATTATCTATTATCTATTATATTTTTATCCATTATTTTTTTTTCTATTATACTTATTTTTTATTATTATTCTTATTTATTATTATTATTGATTATTATTATTAATTATATATATTATTATTTTATATTAATATTATTATTATTATTATTTATTATTTTTTTTTATTATAACCTTTATTATTAGCACATTATTGTTTTTTATTATTATTATTTATTAAAGAACACCATTATTATTAAAATAATTGAAAACAATTTATTTGATATATATGATGTGTAATATTATATGAAGCGTTTTCTCTCTTGCTCTGACATATCTTTAAACCACATATACAGATATAACTGTATTTACTCTTAGAAGAATATATAAAAAATGTCCCAGTATAATTATTAGTTAATATTATTATTATTATTATTGTTATTATTTTATTATTATATTATTATTATTATATATTATATTATTATTATATTATTATTATTATATTATTATTATTACTATATTATTATTCTATATTATTATTTACTATTATTATATTATTATTATTATTATTATATTAATTATTATTTATTATTATTATTATTATTATTATTATTACTATTATTTATTATTATTATTAGTAGTAGTAGTAGTAGTAGTAGTAGTAGTAGTAGTAGTAGTAGTAGTAGTAGTAGTAGTAGTAGTAGTAGTAGTAGTAGTAGTAGTGAGAAAAAGGATTAGCAATTAACAATTCTTTTTTTGTGCTATATTTATTATATTTTTTTTAAAGATTCGATCTAATAGATAATGGAAAAAAAAGATATAAAAGAAGTGTCCGAAATGCCAAAGATTAATTAAATGCCGTGAAGTTCTTAAAAGTTCTTACCGGTTTATGATATCTTGACCAAGACTTTAATTAAATTTAACATAAATTCAATCCTCATCCTTACAGATCATATGCCTCTTATATATATCTTCAAAATAGATTTTTTTCTTATTATTATAAACAGTTCGCAAATCCCGGGCATTGACCTATTCTATAGGAAGGGAACTGCTATAGGGTCCAGACGTGGGATCCGAACCCTTTTCCTTTGCCATGCGACTCTGTCGGTTTACCTACTGTGCCACGATTGTGACAAGTGAATGTTATAATAGAAGCATTAAAACATTATAAAAAAAATTGATTTACACACTAAAAAACGGTAAAAAAAAATATAAATTTTTTCGCACGTTCAAAAAATTATAATGGGAATCTATTTCTCACCTTAATTTAAATTTAAAGTAAAATTATTTTAGAAAAAAAATTAAAGCGGTACAAACGAACGAGAAAATTTGATGCCAACTTATAATATTTCCTAAAACCATGGTGTGAATATATTTGGAAAAAAAAAAAAAAAAAAAAAAAAGGAAAATAATAATGTTTTCAAAAAATTTGTTTGAACTTTAGATTCTTAATTAGACATAAAACATTCATCATGGTTTTAACAAATGGAAAACATTAACCGGAATATATAATTTTTTTTAAACAAATTTGCTATTTTAATGTTAAAAAACATGAATTCCTGAGGACGTTCCTCTACGAGTCTACGCCTACGGGAAGACTCACTCAGCAAGACAGATTTCAAATCCACTATATTTAGGTTTTAAGTTACAGTTTGGAATAAAAGTAAAATTAACAAAACCTAAACGAAGATGCATTAATTTATCCGCCAAATTTAAGAGCATATTGAAACATAATATTCTATATCAACACTAACTGGAAATTTATTTGCTTGTGAAACATTAGAAAAAATCATACATAATCGTTGTGTATTCATTCCTGCATTAATAATATCCTAATAAAAATCGTTATTTCTCTAACCTCATATTTTTAGAACTAAATCCTTTTAAAAACCACAGAATGGTAAATTAACTTTTAAAGGTATGGATCAGTTAAAAAAAAATTTATGAAGCTATTAAATATTTTTAAACTTGTAGTGTTTAGCGAACTCATTTTAAAGTCTTCCAAAGGATTATACCATTTAGTGATTTGGAAAAGTTTTTTTATTTATTACTTCATATAGAGAGAAAGCCTTTGAAGTGTAGCAGAACCAACAAACTAAAGATTTCAGTCTACCTCTAAAAATATGCAGTCTAATAATATTATTACCCGCTTAAAATCTCATGTTCCTGGAACTAATACTGTGAGCTGATTGTGGTTGTTGAAAAATGTTGCCACATTAATTGTCATTAACTATTATAGATGTTCCTTAAATCAGAATAATGCAAATCCTGATCCATATTTTAGCAGTAAAGTAAGTTGAAAGAAGTTTCTATTTGATTAAATTGTAATAATAGGGGAATTGTGAGTTAGTGACTGCCATTTAATGGTAGCAGGAGTAAGACTTTAAAAAATAATTTTAATGCGAAAAAATACTGAGAAAACTTTCAAATATACGAAAAAAATAAAGATATAAAAAATATAAGAAAAAAGGAATGAAGGATAAACTGATAACAATTTCAAAGTGGATTGAAGATTCCTGTGAACAATGAGCTTAATAATGAATGAGCCCTAATGATTAAGTCAAGAGATGGAAGAGCTCTTTGCTTATTACTTCGTAAACAGAAAGTCGTGGGAGTAGCGTAATATCCGAAGAACTATCCAACAAATTAAGAATGGAAACAAAGGGACAAAGAGAAACTGAGAAAGAAACAGTAAGGGAAAGGTGAGAGTGGTACTTAAATATAAACACAAGTGCTATTAAGATCTAAAGTCAAGTATGCTACTTAAAAAATCAAGAAGGGAAGCCTTCAAACTTTGTCATAAATGAAAGCAAAACTGATCAAAACTGAAATTATTTTTTGGATTGATACAAGAACTGCTTCAAAAAAAAAACTTATGAGAACCATCATTCTCGATTTGGAAGAACTAAACACTTCATATAAAAGACATTTTACTACCAAACTAACAAATACGAAATATCTATTTGATGTAGAAAATCAAGTATGAACTTAATAACTTCATTCAACCATAAGATATTTTGTTTTTCCCCCATGATCTTTCTAAGCAATATCACGTTTCCTTATCTAAGCCAGTAAATAGATAAATTTTTGTTTCAATATCCATCATATCATATTATTTCACATACAATGAATTTTGTCCTTGTGAAATTATGTCATATATATCTTCTTTATTACAGAGAGTTCATCAGGAAAACAGTTTATATTACAATTACATATGTCACAAATGCAATTGCACAAATAAGAATATATTAGAAAAATTATTAAATATATAACACAATTAAAGAGGCTTAAATATTAAAAGACATTCTTAATAAATCCTATCAGGGTCTGAAAAATTCTCTCGAATAAAGTTATATTCACCATTTACTTACTTTCCACTAACACCTATGACCAACTACTATATATAATCTGACGATATTAAATGTATAAAATAAAAAATTGGTTGTTACTATATATATATATATATATATATAATATATATATTTAATATACATAAATATAGTATAATATATATATATATACTATATATAGTAATATATATATATATATATTATATATATAATATATATATACGTATATATATAATATATATATAATAATTATTATATATATATATATATATTACTAACAGAGATTTAGGTAAAAAATATGAATGAAATGTTAAAATTAATATGTAATAATAGATAATAATATATAACACGTATCACCGAAATACACGTAATCTAAATAAAATTGTTGAAATTTAGATTTGGATATATATATATTATATCATATATATATACTATTTATATATATATATAATAATATATTAATATCATAATATATATATATATATATATATATATTATATATATATATAATTAATATATATATAATATATATTATTATTAATATAATATATAATATACTTAACTGTATAATATAGTATATGGCTACAGTAATCTCCGAAGAGATACATGACATGTAACTAAAAAACTTTAACAATCTACAAGGAATAATAAAATACTTTTTGAGATTATTTTCAGTAGAAATTTCCATATCGATAAGAACATTAAAAAAAATTATAATAGATATGAGAAAAAATCATTAATCATTAATAAATTTACAATATAATAGTATAAAAAATCATTAAGACACTATTGAAATATATAGTTGCACATAACTCTGAATTGACCTTTGAAATTAACCTATTGACATATTAGTCTCCGAGAGCAAAAGTTAGCCCTAAATTAATACCATTTTTTTTAATGCTCCGGCGACAGTTAGCCCGATGGTATATTTTATCTATTTTATTACACCCTTATTTAAGGGGTTCGAGCCGACGAGAGGGACGACAGAGAGGGGGGACGAAGTCTCACTACCCCGTCGTCCCCACGGTAAGGTACCGAAGAAAACCACCCATAAGACTTATACTATCCATCGTTATCTATGTTTAACCCTGATGGGAGTATTCTCTAATGATGTTAAAAAAAAAAATTCAACATTTGACACCTTTGCAATCTCATTCAGTGGACGGATATTTCAAAATACTATAAAAAAAACTAAGTTTTGAAAACCGATGATATAGCTATAATATATTTAAAAAATGAATTCTATGTCAGGGCGATATTTTTTATTTATTTTATTAATTTCCTAGTGAGAGCGATAAAATGTCTTCCTGATTTAATAAAATTAGATATTTATTGTTATTCACGTTAGTTAGCGTTATAGTTTAATTCTACGTTTACTATAATGCTGAATCACTTTTTGGAATATTATACTGAGGCTTTAGATTAATATATATTATATTATAATATATGAAAAAGTGATATATTATATATATATTATATCATATAATATATAAGTATTATATATATATTATATAATATATATATATAATATATAATATATATATTAAATATATATATTATATATAATATAATATATAGATAATAATATAATAATATATATAATATATGTATACATATATATATTCTTACTCAATTACAATGCGAATCAATCTTTTGTTGACGCATATTATTTTGAAACATTAAATATTATATAATTGTATATGATAATTAAATATTAGATATAAATATATATTAATATAGAAAGCAATTATTATATATTAATTTAGTAATATTATCTTAATGCAACGTCATTAAATATATAAAATTAATAATGTATAATAAATATAATACAATTAAATTAAAACTAAATATAATAACAATAATAAAATTATAAAAATATAATAATAATAATTATAAATTAATATAATTAAAATATATAATAATAATAATAATAATAATAATAATATATAATTAATATATAATAATAATATATTATATATAATAATAAATAATAAAAATTATTAAAAAAAAGTTTTTGAGAAATAATATAGTAAAAATAGAAATTAACAAAATTTATAATAATATTAAATAATATAAATATTAATAATATAATATATAATTATAATAAAATCAATTATACGAGTCTCTATTAATTTTCTTTTATAGAAAAAAAAAATTTATAAAAATAGCAATAATCACACCTTAATCAAATATATATATAAGTAATTATAAAAAATATAATTATATAAAGTTTTAATTATATTGAAATCATTAACACATTCACTATGTAAAATTTTTAATTTCTGAGCTTATGAATGGGAAATAAAATTGACAAAAATATATTTAATTTAAAAAAAATTATATAAAATAACGATAAAATTATGTAAACATAGCAATAAAAATTTTAAAAGAGCGCTACAAATGTGTAATATAAGAAAAGCCAAATTTATTAAGTAGCATATATTTATAGTACCTTTGAGTATCATTAAACTATATATATATAGTATTATGGTTTCAAATATAACTAAGCATAAGGTTAATAATGCATAATTGAACGAAATATTATCCTAGTTACTCATCCTAATATGATTATTCTATTAATAAAATGTCAATTTTACAATATGAATAAGTAATTATTTATAAATTCGAGATAAGGCAAATAGATATATATATTATCTTAAATTCGTTGGAAAAAATACGAAAACGTCTTAAGCCAACTTCAAATTTAGGCTACATATTCCAAGTAATAAGTAATAAACAATACAATAGAACACGTATATCTGAAATTATCTAGAAAATAATACGCATAACTGGAACCCTTTGTGAAATGAGCGTAAAGAAAATTAATCAGAATAAGAATAGATATAATATGATTATCAATAACATCATACTCTGATATATAATATAATATGAGTACAGTTATCTATAACCAATTACATTAGATGATAGCCTACTAATATTTTCATAATGTAAAACGTTCTTAACCAATCATGAGAAAGCTTTATACACCATCAAATATAGTAATTACATAAAAAATCATGAAATACAAGGACTATTAATGTAATTTTAAATAAAATTCAATAGCCAATGAACATAACAGTCAATTATCATCGCATGAATCACAAACACAATCCAATTACTTGTATAATCTAATACCTGTACGCATTCAGAGAACTCGGAGACCGTGAGAAACTTGGACACTGGAACTCACGGACCGGAGTACCAAATATTTTTCAATCTCCGAATCAAACAATAAACTGTTTTTGAGAGTTTCTGCATATTGACTTGAGCTATTTTATGGATCTTGCACTTTTTCCACTTTCTTATGATAACTCATCAAGAGAAACTTATGAGTGAGATTAGAACATAATATATTATATGACATAAAATTAAATTAATACATGAGAGTTTTTTAATAAATATTTAATTTAATATATATATATATAAAAATTAAAATCAATTTATTAACTGTATCCAGTATAAATTATATATATATATATTATATATAAATAATATAATAATATATAATATAATATAATTAATATATATTATTAATAATAATATATATATAATATATATATATAATATATATATTATATATATAATAATATATATATATATATTAATATATAATATATTTATATATATATATATATATATATATAAATATAATATATTATTATAAATATATATACTTTTATTTATATATATTATTATTATATTTATAATAATAATATATATTATATATATATATTAATATATATAATATTATATATATATATATATATATATTAATATTAATAATATATATACTGTTGTATAATTTTACTCTCTTCTGTTTTATACACCCAGGTCAATTTTTGTTTTTTTTGAGTTTTTTTTTTATAAATTATTTCCTAGTAATATATAATGTAATTATATACCACATCATAATATTAAGTGGTTATACCGAAATAGATTACATAATAAAATATAATATTAAGGACCTATTATACGTATCTCAAGCAACAGTCAGTTTTAAAAAAAAAAATTTAACCTAAAGGAATACCCAAGGGTAATCCACAAAAATAGCAAGAGTCGGGGTCTCTCGACCTTCCGGGGAACTACAAGGTAGGACTAATTCCCCCCTTCCGGGGAGGGTCTCCGGAAACCTCGCGGCCTTTGGCAGTTGGGTGTTTCGCGGGGTTCCTCCGCCCTCCCTACGGGGTATGAAACGTCCCCATCTCTGTCCCCCGTCCGGATCGAGCCCTCCTAATTTTTTCCCACTTTTTTTTACATTTATGTATAAGCTTTATATAAAATATACCCCCGTATATAGCTATTTTTTTATGAAAAATTATTTCCCCAAAAAAATATTAGTTTTTAAAAAATTATGATGGATTGGTTTTTCTGTAAGTGTACTACTTTCATAACTTATTGAGTATATATATATTATCAGTTTATGAAAAAACATTTTTTGGTTACATTTTTGTAATAAAGTAACCTTATACTAGCATGAGATTCCTAAAATATGTAATTTGTTATCCAAAATTCTGAAATTACAAGAGTAAAATCAATGTTAGTTGGCAATTATTGAAACAATAATTATGTAACTATTTTTAATATAAATGCTTTTCTCAAAAATAGTATATATTTCAGACAAAGTACCTCAGGTTAAAGTCTGTATAGGTAATTCATTCATCACAGTATTACCACTGAGAGAGAGAAGAAAAGATTCACAATTTGAGTAGTAATCTCCGCCAAAATAATAGTAATAACAATCATCAGCTAACAAGACACAATTCTATAAAAGAGCTCACACTGAGCAGAGAGAGAAATACGAGAACAGTAGATATAGCAACCTCAGATAATATAGATAAACCATAATTAATTATGAGTAGTTTCTTTGAGCTTAGCCGCATATTATTAATTATAATTATTATAGTTAGCTTTATAATATATATTTATAATATACATTTATAATGATCTTTAACTGCTTGATTTCAGATATATAAAATAATAAAAAATAATAATAAATATATAAACATCGAAGGGTAAGATAATAAATTAATATACAATTATAATAATATAATAGATAATAAATAATCAAAAATTAATATAATAATTACAAAGCAGAATAATAAGTAATAATAATATTAATTATGAATAACATAATATGATAAAATTAATAATAACAGAAATATATCCTCAAGCAATCTATTTAACACTGTTATATTTATCTCTTTATTAACTAAATTAAATTTAGATAATCTACACCTTCCACTATAAAATATAATACATGCATTATATAAACTTTAATTGATAATTTAAAAACTTAATTAAAAGTGTATAATATATATATATATAGCATTGTAGTATCTAAATAAATGAGATAGGGCGCCATCACGCCAGATGTACAATAGATGTGAGAATATAGAATATAACATTAGTGTGATAATCTATATACCTGGCTAACAATTTATTATATTGCGGAATAATATTATAAATAAAAATAAATAAAAAAAAATATGCATTTTTTTAGGTAGGGAAGCTCGAAGCGGCCTAGGGTGAGATCATGTATATAATATAAATATACATTATATATAAACAAAATTCAACATCAACCATAGCAACAACAAAGGTTAACAACAAGTAAACAAAAATTAAAACGCATCAAAAAGTGAAACAATATTAATAAAAACATTTTAACAAGAAAACTTCGGACATCAAACTTCACCAAAACTTCACTATGTAAAATTATGATCTCTAAAAGAAACATATAGATATATCAACATACAAAAAATAGCACAAAAGTCTAAATATGCTTGTTTCCAAAAGGATTTTTGTAAGTAGCTAATCGAATAATAAGTAAATAACAATTTAATTAACATGATCTATAGAACCGAGTGAATCACCGGTGTAACCGAGTTGGTTCGTTAAGGCGGAGTTCAGCAACCGGTAATTTCATGAGGAAAGACTTGTAGGTAAACCGGTTACAGACTAACTACTTATGAGCTGTTTATTATTATCAATAGCTAAATGACGAACCGAGATAATAGTTAAATCTCTTATCGACAATGTCAGAGAAATCGTGTTGTTATTAACAAAATTTGACAGCTCACCACTCGGCAAGCCGTAGGTGCGCAGAACACAGGGAAACGAGCAGAGAGAATAATAATAATGGTATTAATGTATTATTGTGCAATATTTATTGAGATTGCTTCAATTAAGGACAATAAAAATTCTCAATCTTATCATTTTTGCTAATTTTCTATCTGTTGGTAAATAGATAAATAGATGTAGGCTTGTTATTTAGATAAACTAAGAGGCCTTAAATTTTCTGTGCAACATTAAAAATATTTTAAATAACTTTCATCTTATTCGTACATGTGGTTCTATAATAATTAACACTCCTACTGAACAAGTTCTATATTTTCTAATTTAAGTTTTCATTCGACGATTTTGGCATTGTTTTATTTCTCATTTTTCTTTCAAATGTCCTTTGTCTTTAACTAAGATTACGCATGAGTAGGGACATGGGTTTCTGTTATCTTTGAAAATTTCTACCTATGTTTAGGCAGCTTGTTTCTGGGCCAGATACGACTGCTGTTCAACTCTGCTCTCTATGGTATTACTAATCCGTGTTGAAAGTATGCTTATTTTTAACGGACTACAAAGAAGAATATTATTAGTTCTGATTAGTCTAACAAATGACGATTAGCTTTTATTTATTTATTACTAAAGCTTTTATGTTAAACTTTAATTTAAAAATCTTGAATTAATTGTCTGGTTTATCATTCCATTGTTTATGTTCAACAGAAAGGCTCCAACCCCTTTAGGGTATCTAGTGATATTCTTTCCTTTCTGATAGACCCAAAGGATTATTAGGTCATAGATTCTTTTATGTTTAAGCCTGAGAGATCCAACAAAGCCTTGGACAGGTTGTGGCAAGCCTCATGGACTCTTAAGTGTTCTGTATTTTAGTTTTAACTTATGTTTACGATTAGTAAATAAAATAACTTTTTCCATTCCATTTACCAGGGATCCTAATCATTGTTATCTTCTATCTCTTGCACGCTTCCTAATTTTCATTAATAACAGTAGTGACACAGCAATCTCAGCGGTTGCACCCTTTTCGATATGAAGGAATAGAGCTATCGGTCTGAAACTTGGAATATAATCTATGTATGGGTTAAGCTCGAAACAGGGTAAATTTCGAAGTCGGAGGATGTATATAGGGGGGTCGCCCCCGAGGGTGGACGCTGATATTGGCGCTTACGCCCTTGTGGCTTTGGCTCTGAGAGAGCAAGATTTAAGGCCCTAAATAGCATTAGGTTTCGAGCGTATGACGTAATCTCGTCAATAGACGAGATTACGTGGTCGCGAGCGAGCGCACACATACCCACACCCCCCATATTATTATTATTATTATTATTATTATTATTATTATTATTATTATTATTATTATTATTATTATTATTATTATTATTATTATTATTATTATTATTATTATTATTATTATTATTATTATTATTACGAAGATTCGATTCCCCGAAGGGAATCGAATCTGAGTCGAAAACGATTCCTGTAAGGAATCGTTTTTTACTCACTCTCGCTCTGGCTCTGGCTCCGGCTCCGGCTCTGGCTCAGCCTCTGAGTCCTAATATATATCTATAGATGTTAGAGTTATCGGTATTGGGTTAAAATTTGGAATGGTGGTTAGAGTGTGAGTAATCTTTCGTAGCGAGATTACGTACGACCTTGTGGGGTGCCCCTGAAATGGGGGACCCCACCCCTCTAAAAAATTAAATTGATCATAGAAGGCTGAAATTTTGACAGGCGTAGAGATTACCCAGCAAGATTCCGAATCCATTCGGTGCCGAACTCACAATGGCAACGGTGCTGGCCAGTGCGGTGCTGGGATAGTAAAATATTTGTTATAATAGTACAATATTGGTGTTTAAAATATATGTTTATAGAGTTTCGAATATGAGTGTATGAGACTTGCTAGGGCGATGGCTGGTTCCGTCAGCTGGCCACGGACCGAAGCGTTGTGCGCGCCCACAGGCGCTCCCGCGGCGCCATCGTCGTGAAACGGGAGCGCTGCGGCGCGCCCGCAGCCGCGCGCCGTCCGACGCGTCGCGACGTGAAAGGGGCGCGTGCGCGCGCACGTATCCCCGCGTTCCCCACAAATGTGCGATCCGGTACGAAGAACGCAACAACATGTTCTTTTTTTCAAACCTTAAATTTTTTTCAAAAATTTATTATTTTTATTTTATTTTTAAATTTTATTTGTTTTTAACTAAATTTTTTTTAACTTTTCAATATTTTGCAAACGTAGAAAACTTACATTTTTAACATACCTAAATCAGGTAAATCAACCATTCATCCAGCCACCTTCCTTGTCGCATATGTGATCTATTGGAATCTATTTATCTATTGATCTATTGATCTAAATATTAATTCAGGTCATATTTTTTTAACTAAAATTGTCTACGATTTTTACATACCCTAAATCATAAATCAGTAAAATCAAAGACAGCCCTCCCACTCCTCCCCGTCCCACCCTCTAATGAATCATATAGATCTAATTGATCTTAATTGATTCAGGTCATATTTTTATTAAAATTGTTATGTCTTACATACCCTAAAGTAGTAAATCAGTAAATCACAGATCCATCAACAGCCCTCCCACCTCCCTCCCACCCTCTATTCGATCTTAGATGGATCTATTGATTCTATTGATCTATTGATCTAATGAATCTATTGATAAGGTCAAATTTTTCTTTAGTATAAATAAGTTTTGGGGATAAAAAGTATCATCGTAAAAATAAAGTGATTACCGTAAGGCTTCATCATATTAGAGTGGCTATATTTACTTGCTATAAATTTTTAAGCATAAATAAATTTTAAAATTTTATTAAGGAAACATTACTTTAAAAAACATATAATGAAATAAAATAACCGTAATGAACAAAGGCCTCCCCACATAAATAGACCTGATATGGTTTGTACCAGGAAAAACAATAAGGTCTTAACATATTGAAATGCATTATTAATTTTAAATAAAGATGTTAAATGTAATGATTACTAAACATGAAATCTAAATGCAGAAGCACTACAGGAATATATACAACATTATTTTTTTATTTCTTAATACACGGCTTCCAATGACCGTTTTCGAAACATCCTAGCGAGAAGTGTTTGAAGATAATACCAAGATCTGTATCCAAATTTCACAGAACAGAGTTAGCAGAAAAGAGGGAAGCACTGCAAATCTTCTCCTCGTTCTCTGAGGCGTTTTAATATTTCTTCTTCATTTCATTGCATTTAGTAATTTCAAGATTTATATTTCGTACTCTGTCAATCTTCGATGATTTGAGGATGTTTTAAAAATACACCAGAACCAAGATTGAGGATGTCATACTTTGGACCAATTTGAAAGATTTGCAAGTCCTAATGTTCCCTTTTCTTAATGAAATTGAGATATAAATCTTACAAGCGAAAGATCAGCAGTGAGATCGGTATGCATCATAAATTACTGTTTTCAGCATAATTTTTGAGATCGACGCCTGTACCATTATCACTGCAAGATAACAGTATTGGCAAATAAATCGTTAAAAGGACGCGAACATTGAGAAAGTGAGTCTTCATAATAATCATCCTCATATCGTACGACCGTGTATGGTTGACCTTCACGTGTTAAAATGATACCGTCTAAGTCCGAAATGGGTTAAAATTAAATGCTGACTTTCCATAGTTTCCTGAAAAAGCATCGTGTTCTACAATGCCTGATTATACCTTTTCTGAGGTAATTACCATGACGTATGTTAGGTATATTTAATACTTGATTAATCCTTGGTAAAGTTAAAAATTTTAAGTCTCATTCTCTTGATGGATATTTTGCTGTATTCAGTCAAAAGAGATGTTCCTCTAATTTCCCCATATGTTTTAATGGAGATAATTTCACTTACGTATAATAAATATAGCATTCCAGTGAATTTAAAAGATTAGGCGCTTTGGTGCTGTAGTTGTAGCTAAAACAGCGCTTTTGACATTAAGAGCAAATTCAGGTGTAGATCTAATTAACCTGATGCGGGTGTCCACTGAAGGTAGAATAAGTCTTTTCCTGAGAGAATATATCACTGTTTACACGTCCATAATATTCATATAGTGTTTATTTTTAGATACAGGCATGGGTTCTGTGTTTCTCTGCATCTTTTAAATTGTGTTACCTACTTCGACTGCAAGATGAACCCCCCCCCGTATTCCCCTGAATATTGTGAATAAAAATTTCAAATATAACGTCGATAAGGGTAATTTGCAGCTGATGCTCCTAGAGATTGTTTCATTAATAAACACCTTCAAGTTGATTAAAAGACATGTATAGGCAGGAAATTTTGTCTCAGTGGATACTATGTGATCGGTTCCTGTGATATCTGAACCATCTTCGTTACTAACTTGGTCTTCAGATAAAAAAATACATTCGAAGGGTCAACTATATATTGGTCAGAATGTGCGCAGGGATATTTGAATTCAGAGAGGTACAGTCTGTAATTTGTGATGCGTGAACAGGGAAACCCTATAAAGCTGGACTCCCACTTCCACACGTGATCTGTGTAGGGTTCACTAAGAAGAGATCCAATTCACCACTCTTACAACAGTCTGGGCTGGAGGGATTGAGGAAATGCATCTTGCGGTACAATCGCCGGATGTATAATGATGAGAGATCTGTTTAAACATGCCTTATATACGTTATAGCCACAGGTTTTCATCGTTTATGTAAAAAAAAAAGTAACCAACCTAAGTGTTTGTTATTAAAGGGCAAACACATCATACACTTTTTCTTTAGTGGGTCTTTCATATTCCTCTTTATAGTTTTTTTGCGGTGACCTGACACCTTGACGCAGTCATGTCTACGTGTTCCGTATTTTTCGTTAACATCCAATCTAACATTCATCTGAAAAGCATGAACTAGTCGACGTTTTACTGCTGTTCGGAGGGGCAACACCACGCATAATAATCCCTGGAAGTATCTATAACCTGTCCTATGCTGCTTTTTTAGCGAGGTTATTTGCCTCCTGATTTAAAAAAAGGGATAGCACCTGAACAACAAAGCAAAAAATCCACCTAAACTCATATCCCTTCCTGCAGTTCTTGACCCATGAAGACCGTTTCTCTTTCCCAATTATATTATTTTATTTAACGGAGCTTCCATTCCTAATGTGTTACTTTAACACACTGCGTCCCTCTTTGTGAATTGGGTATTGGGTTGCTTCTAAGTCTCTATATTAATACAAATCGAACTCAGTTGGGTTCTTACTCAAGGGTAAGTAGTGAACATTAGGAAAACTTATAACTCTTTTTACCTTTAGGAAAATGAATACTCTTAACAAAGAGGCTTTAGTATTGCCTACATACTGATGGTCAGAATAATATCTGTATAACATAGCCATACTAAGGATCTTGAAATCATCTTAGAAGGCTAAATGCATACAAAATGGCAATGAACTCTTCTGATGTCCGTTTTTTGAGACATAGCTCTTTCCATCGTTTGGTATTATACGTATTAAGGATCCTTTAGAGAATGTTTTGATACGTTATTTTAATATTGAGTCTACATGCGAGTATTGACATTTACGAAACCAGGCCACCAGAATGGAAAAATAAATAAACTTCTATCTTCCAGGTTTACTTGAGCTTGAGATTTTAAGGTGAATTAAACACGTTATCTTCGTTAATGGTTTTATTAACAAGAAACTAAATCTTTACATTACAGACTTGTTTCAAATTTTTTTGTTTATAACAGCCCATGAACACATCAGTAACCGAATTGTAAAAGACCCCTACTTATGAAATATTTTCATAAGAAATATTTTTTTCCATCATTTATTGTTTAAAAAATTTTTTGTTTTATTTCTGTATTAGCTTTAATTTTTAATACATTTTTTAACATATTCAATTCTGTCTAAAATATTATGAAATTGTGAGGGGGACTCTAATATATTTTCAACAGATGCGTCAGAATTATTTCACTTAATCCTGGTTCATACATTCTCTATCGAAAGTTATGGGTTCAATAATTGAGTTGTATAGTCAGATATTTTATTAAGCAGAATGTTAGAATCCATAGACAAGCCGATGAGGTAGTGTTTAAAATAGTAAAATGATCGGTCGGTAGACATTGCTATTGTTGTCTTCAAGATACTTATTTTACCGACTAATCGGAGCTTCTTCCGTATATGCACTTTACAAACAGCTGTACCATATGTGAATGTGTGATTGGGTAAGGTTTCCCTTCGACATCTCTTATAATACACTTCTTATATAACTCTGTGGTAAAGTCTGATATTTTATTTTCTTGATATAAGTCCATAGAAGCCGATGATGCAACGTTAAATAGAAAGTGATCTTCACTCTCCATGTTCACACTGTAAACTGATCAATGTTTCTTTTAATATCGGTAGCATTTATATAACTGTTAAACTTCACTGGGTACCTACCCATTTGACGAGATACTGTTTATTGTTTCCCTTTCCATTCACACTTCTTTTTTCTAAGTTTTATATTCTTTTGTTTTTTTGGATCAAACCGTGTTTTCTGTATTTCTTGTTTAACAGACAGACCTTTTTTTATTTTTTCACAGCATTTAAATCCTCAGATTTAGTATAATTGTTAAACCTGTCTCCTAGGGAATGTCTCTGATGGTCTCTACTTTAAAAACTTCCCTCGACCATCCAGCTTCCATACCCTTTTCTGAAATTTTCGTCAGTCCTGAATACTCTTACATAATCTCCAGCTTTACATTCGGTGTTATCTTTTATTTTTTCCCATTGTGTTGATAGGTACAAAAGGTTTTCGTCTTCCACCAATCTCTATAGGTGGTTATTCTTAAGTGTTCTATGATAAGACTGATTATAAGGAGTAAGCTAGATCTTGTAGTATATCGAAATATTTTAAAAGTATTCATCTTCGTAAAAATACCTATTCATTCTTTCTTTTATAGTCCTCTGTACTTCTTTAACTATTGGCTGCTTTAATTAACCTGAAAGTCTTGTGAATACCCTATGTTCATAACTCATAACTAGTTTTCTTTGAAACCTTTACCTAAAGAATTCTGACCTTTTATCTGTCCATTTATCATTTTGATGGATATCTGGGTCTTCTTCCATTTAAAATTTCTAGTAAGTAAATGTAGGATTTTTACTTTGATTTTTGTTATTCTTTTAAAATATTGATTTCGAAAGTATCTTGAAATAATTACATCTATCACAAAAATATTATATATTGATAACCTTCATTGTAAGATTGTAAATAGTTCGTGCTTAAGGTCATATCAGGTCACTACGAAAGTCTAGTGTTGTCATATTCCTATCTAGATGTGGTTGCTATGTTTCCGTGTCGGGAAATTTTTTTTCGTATCAGGTTTATGAAGGTAAATCGCATCCTCGCCTTTCTAAATACTTTTTCCAATTCTTTTAATCAGTTGTGGAAAACTTTGAAGCAGAACCTTTGAAAAATTACCCCGTAATCTGTTATGGCTGTTTCCACATCAAAGTAATAATTTAGTCCCCAACCTATACTCTCTTATCCCTCTAGTGATCTTTCACAAGTGAATACATTAAACAATAAAAATTATATGGTTCATGTTATACTGAAAGGATTGGATGAATATAATGGGAAGAAAACAAAATGTATATAAGTAAAATTTTTCATTTTTTTAACTACAAAGATAAGTATTAACCATTTAAATTAGCAAGTCTTGATAAAACATAGCGAAAAATGTATACTAGAAAAGATAACATAGTTAATATTGCATAATTTTAAATTACAAATTAATACAATCATTAAAAAATTATGAACTAAATCCATTTGTTGAAAAGCGAGGGTATGTGTGTTTTTTCTATTCCTCCAACACTATGAACGTAAATGTACTTCTACTTAGCAAGCTTTATCTAGTCTGATGCAAAAGAAGTACCAAGAGGGAACTATTGCAGTCAGGTCTAGGAATTCCATTGAAAATTATAGGCTGATCAGAAATTCCTGGTTTTAATTCAGGATTAAAGTTCTCGAGAAATTAATAGACTGAAGTTCTTGTTTGTCCTGTCCATCGCTGCTACACGGAGCCTTTCTTCCAATCACGAAGAGAGATCAAAATATCAAGTTCAACAATAGTGCGATTCGCAGCTATGACTTCTCTTCAATAAATGAATTTGACCGAGTTTCATTATCCATGTAAATCTGATCTTTTAAAATATTATAATAGAGCTATATCCCGTTTTCTGGTCCTTACTCCTATTGGTAAGGTGCTTTCCTTGAGTTAACATTATGTTAAGAAGTATCCTTTCTCTTTTCAACATAGGCTTAAGTTATCTGCTATACTGAGAAGCTGTAATCTTTCCTTAGTAAATTTAATAAAACTTTTAAAAATTACCAGCCCAACAATAGAACATTGTAATAGGATTCTTGTAGTCATGAATGATTAGCAAAAAAATTTTAATATTTATGCAGTTCCTTCTCGTAATTATTTATCTGCTCAACTTGAGGATCATATAAACTCAAAGGCTGCTGTTGAATCAACGTTGATAAGGGTTATACGCTGTCCTGCTGCAAGTTGAGGTTTGATCGAGGTTTTGTTCGAACTGATGTTGTTGTTTTGTTGTTGTTTGTTGTTGTTTTTGTTGAGGTAGGGCTCCTGTATTTATTTCATGCTTCTTCAAATCGTTGTAGGGTAAAACCACTACCCTTCTTCATCATTGAGCAAGCCACTAGGTTATCAGAGGTGCTATAACCGAAAAGAGTAAAGGTAGGAAACACACCTCCACCTTTCTGTATATAGCTTCTTTTTATTTTTAGTTTTCTTACGTCCCTGACTTTTTAAATGAGTTTTCTAATCATGACGTACTTTACTATTCATAGGTTCTGTTTCCCACACATAGGTCCGTTTCATATTTATATCCCACATTAGACCATACTCATGCTGCTATACATTTGTATTGTTTTTCATTCTTCTACTATAACAGTTTCCGTTTTTCAGAAGTTTCAGGGTTTTAAAATTTTTCTTTATAGAGGTAATAATGACTTGCCTTGCTAGTTGAAGTACTCATTTATTCAGGGTATGTACTGGTTCTCAATCTCGTGTATGGGGCTCAGATATTTGTACGCAGTAAACTTGCTAATGGCGTGTTCTTAGGATGAAGCTCCCAGAGTAAATAACCTAAACTATAGATTAATTATTTATATATCACTTATAAAGTATTCTTAAGTAGTTTTAGGGATCGTGGGGTAGGCACACACACATTAACCTCTGACTCATCATCCTTCTTTTAACCATACAAGTTAAATAACTGTTTGTTTAAAGACGACAGATCCCTCATAGTAACTTATTCCTGATGAAGAAATATCTGGTTATAAGGAATCTGTGATGTTTATAATGATGGTAGAATAACGTGAAAGCTTCTGCTATATCCTCATTCATTTTAATATGCATAAATCATCAAGAATATAATTTGTAATTCTGGTAACCATTGAAGAGCTTTTATGTCATATAACCCTTTGTGGAAAATGGTTACAATTTTTTTTAATCTTTTAAACTTTTTCTTGGTAAACGACTGTAACACATTAAGTATGATTTATACAGTTTGGCTTTCGGATAAATCGTCACCATTCTTTTTTAAATTGTTTAATAACAGAAAGGTTTCCCGCTACACTTTAGACCAACACAAGACTGATGTATAGCAGGTAGCGTGCGGGTAACCATAAATTTACCGAACGTTCCATTCTAGGATTGACACCACTGCTGAACTGTGGCAATTGAAAGTGGATAGGTTAGGTAAGGGGTGTGCAATTTTTATTGCTGCTGGTATTGATTATTGGATGGTTGTGCTATCTTTTTCTTTGTTTTTTCTTTGTTTGTGGGCGTGTGTGTAGCTCATATATTAGTTGTGAGGCATTATAGGATTCTTTGGTGCTGGGTGTGGTTATTTGTGTGGTGTAAGTGGGAAGGTGTGGGGAAGGGATATTCTATGGTTTATGGAGATTCAGATGGTGTTGTCAGGTGGTGTTTTGGATGTTACGTTTTGTAAGTATGTGAGGTGTGTGTATATGTAAAATCTATAAGCAAGTTTGTTTTGTTGGAGGTTAAATTAAAATTTTTGGTATATTACCTTTCGTTTGTTTTGATGCAATAGATTTGTGTCATTTGTATGTGTCAATTTTTTGTAGAATCGAATTGGTATGGTCTTGTTGTCCGTGTGTCGTCCAATGCTCCTCTGTCTGAGCGAGTACGCTTGGTCTTTACGTTGGGTGGGGGGGTCGTTGGAGTGGGTGGAGTTCGGTGTGTGTATTGGTGTGGCGTGGCGGTTGGTTGTTTGGGACGTTGGGGTTGTCTTTTTTTACGCGGTGATTTTTCTTTGGGTGGTTCTTGGTGTGACTGTGTTGTTAGCTATTTGCTACGGTTCGTTGGGGAGTATGGGTTTGGGTGATGTGTAGGGTGTTGGCACACAGTTTCGCGGGATACGGTTGTTGTTGTTGGGTGGTTGTTGGTTGGGTTTGGTTTGGTGTTTGTGTCTGTACTTTCAATCTTCGTATTTGGGTATGGTGTGTGCTGTTGTTTTGATTTTTGTGTCTTTGTTTTGGTTGTGTTGTTTGGATTGTATTCGGTGGATTTGTTAGGGGTGTGTTGTAATGTGTGTAAGACGATATACAATTTAGGTAAAAGATATTTTTATTTTGACCTGAGTTCATAGTAGGGTCAGTATGAGATCGAATAGAATCATTGCGTAGTTATATTCATGTAGTAGGGTGGTTGGTGGGGTAGCGGGAGTATGGGAGGGGTGGGTGTTTTGATTTTGACTGTGATTTATCTTTGGGGGTGAGTTTCGTTGGTTGAGTTTTTTGTTAGTGGTGGGGTTTTTGGATGTAAGTGGATAGGTTTGGGTTGGTTGTTTTGGGCAAGTGTTGTTGTGTGATCTAGGTGTTTTGCTATGTAGTGTGTATGTGGTTTAAGATAGAAGGTGTAGTTGTTGAGGGTGTGAGGTTTGATGCTCTGTTAATTGTTGCATGATTTTGAGATCATATATAGTAGGCGTGTTTGTTCTGGTATGTAGGTTTTGATGTATCAATTCGTTTAGGATCGATTTCTTGAGGGGTGATGTGGGGGTTGGTGGGTAGGTGGTTTTTGTTGGGGTGAGAGTGGTTGGGTTGGTTGTGGTGATTGGCGTGGTTTGGTGGGTCTTTGGTTATTTTGGGTTGTTTATTCTGATGGTTGTTGTGCTTTGTTTTTAGTTCGTGTGATTTTTGGTGATTGTTTATTGGGTGGTATTGTTGTAAAGTTAGCGGATAATGGTGTCGGGTGATGGGTTGTTGGTTTTTGTGTTGTTTGTAGTAGAAGTTGTAGATGGTTGGTATTGACCTTGGTGATCTTATTCATTTATATGGGATTTCGTAGTGGATTAGGATCTTTGATAGATGTCTAGGTATGTATGATTGGTCAGATTAGTGGGATAAGTGTAGTGATGCTATTTTATTATTTTGGGTTGAGGGGGGTTTTGTTATGTGGGTTTTTTCAGGATTTGAAGTGGGGTTTGTCTGTGTGTTTGGGAGAGTGGAGTTGATTTTGGTGGTTGGTGTGTGGGTGATGGGGTTTTTGTTGTGTACTTTTTTTTTGATTTGTTGATTTTTTTTGTTGGGCGGGGTTTTGTGTTATTTGTAATTGTTTTGTATATATGTATAGTCAAAAAACTGTCATGCTCGTGTGTTAAATTTGTTTTTACAATTGTTGTTGTTTGTGTTTGTTTTTTGTTATTAAATTATTGCGTTTGTTTAATGAAACTAATATGGGTTTTAAGTGTGATTAGGAGATAGTTGTACTAAAGTTATGATTAGAGTTTTAACATATTGATATAGAGAGATATGTAATTGGAGATTGATTGGTAGTTGTTGATGTAGTGGGTGGATGGTGGTTTTTGTGGTTGTGTTTTGGGGATAGGGGATTAGAGTGAGTATGTGGTTTTATTTTAAGTTGTTTTGTTTATGTGGTTGTAATAACGATTTCGATGTTTTATGGGATTGTTGGTTCGTGGTGATGGGTTTTGGGCTTGTTGCGGTGTGGTGTTTGGTGTATCTGGTGGCTTTTGGGGTTGGGTGTTTGTGGTTGTTGGGGTTGGGTGTGGTGTGGGGTGGTGGTTGGGAGTTTGTTTTCGCTATCATTAAGTTGCTGGTGTTTGTTTGTTGTGATTCTGCGGGTGTGTTTTTGGGTTTGTTGTGTTGTTTTGTGTGTGTGTGGTTTTGTGTTTTTTTGGTGTTGTTGTGGCGGTTGCGGTGCTTTTGGTTGGGTTGTTTGTGTGTTTGGGTGTCTTGTGTGGTCTGTATCTTGGTTGTGGGGGTTGTGTTTTTGGGTTTTTGTTTTTGTTTGTGTGTGATGTGGGTTGTTGTTTGTGTCTTATCGTTTTGGTGTTTGTTGTGGTTGGTGGTTGGGGTGTTGTGTGTGTGGGATAACTTTGTGTTTTTGTTGTGTGGTTGGGTTTGGGGTGTGTTGTGTTGTTGTGTTGGGTGGTGTGGGTTTTTTGTGGTGTGTACTCTGGTTTTTTTGTGGGTGGTTTGTGTATGGTTGTTGTGTGTTGCACTACTAGTGTATTACTGTCTTTGTTGTGGGGATATGGTTTTGGGTGGGTGGGTTTTTTTGTGTGGGTTTTTGATGTGTCGTTTTGTGTGTTGGGGCGGTCCGGCTTGGTTGTGTTTGTTTTTTCTTTGTCTGGCGGTCGTGGGTGTTGTTCTGTTGTGGCGTGGGGGGTGGTTGCGGCTGGCGGTGTGGTTCGTGATTGGGTCACAATGTATTGTTTTGTGGTTTTGTTTTTGGTGGTTGGGTGTTTGTGTTGTTTGTGATTGGGTGGAGGTTGGGTGTTTTGTTTTTTGTTAGGTTTCTGGTGGTTGTTGGTCGGGGTTGTTTTTGTGGTTTCGGGGGTGGTTTGGTGTGTGTTTTTTTTCGTGTTCTTGGTTTCGTGGGTCCTGTGTTGGGGTTGGGTTTCTGTTGGGTGGGTGGGTGTTGTTCTCTCGGGTGGGATGTTGGCTGTGTGGAGGCGATAGTTGGCTCTGTTGTTTGGTGATGCTATGGGTGGTTTGGGGGTTCAGCTTGTTGTGTTTGGGTTTGGGGCTTGTTGTGCCTTTGTTAGTGGTGGTGGTGGAGTTTGTTTTTTTGGTGTGTGTGGTTGTTGGTGTTGGTTGTTGGTGGTTGTTGTGTTGTTTTGTGGGGGGGTGGTGTGGGGTTGGGTTGGTGTTTGGGGGGGGTTTATTGTGTATTGTTGTGATCCTGTGGTGTTTGTGTTGTGGGGTTGTTGGTTGGTTTGTTTGTGTTGTTGGGGTTTGTTGTTTGGTGGTTTTCGTGTGGTGGGGTGGGTGGGCTTTTGTTGGTTTTAATTTGGTTGTGTCTGGTCTTTTGGGTTGTTATTTTGTCTGTTTGTCTTTGTTTGTTGGTTTTGGTTTGGTGTTGTAGTGGTCTGTCGGTGTGATGGGTGGAGTGTTCTTAGGTTCTGTTTGTGTGTGATGTTATGTTCTTCGGTGGCTGGTTCTTTTGGTGAGAGTGGTTTTGTTTTTCGTATGGTTCGTGTGTATACAGTGATAGGTTGCGCTTTTGTGGTGGGGGTTTGTTTTATGGCCTTCTTTTAAAAATTGTGGGTTTGAGTTTTGGGTGTGGGTGGTTGTGGTTGGGTGTGTGTGTGGTGTGTGTGTGTGGGGGTGTGTGTTTTTGTAGTTTTATTGGGTTGGTGTGGGGTAAGGAGGATTGATGGGAGAATTTGGGTTGATGGGGAATATTCTATGTACTTAGGTATTGTTTTTGTTTGTTTTGTGTGGTTGCATAGTGTTTGTTTGTGTGGTGGTGTGGTGGTGTTGTTGTGGTTGTGGGGGGGTTGGTTGTGTGGTGTGGATGTTTGGTGCTGTGTGTTGTTTCCGTGCTTGTCTGTCTGTGGTTTTTGTGTGTGTGGGGTGGTTGTTTCGTGGATGGGGGTGTGTGTTTGAATGGGATGGACGGTTGGTGGTTCTGTAGTTAATGAGGAGTTGATGTGATCGTGTTGATCGAGTGGAGTGTGGTGTGCCTTTAGTTTTGGGCAGTTCATGGTTGTAGGTTGTATGTGTGTTTAATGGTGGTTGGTTGTGTTGCTGTTTGTGTGGTGGGGGTTGATGGTGCTGGGGAGTGGGTTTCGGTGGGTTGTGTGTTGTTTGTGGTGCATTGTATTTTGTTTACGTTGTGATGTTGTTTGGTTGTGTGGGTTTGTGTTGGTGGCTTGGTGTGGGTTTGGTTTTGTAATGGCTGTGTGGTGTTTTTGGTGGGTGGGCGTGTGGGTGTTGTGGTGTTTGTTTTTTGTTGTGGCTCTTTGGGGGTCCGGAGTGTTCTTTTGTGGGGCTGTGCGTGCGCGGGCTTTTGTTATGCGTGGTTGGTAGAGGTTTCGTGGTGGGTTGTGGTGGCGTTGGTGTGGGGTTTGTTTTGGGCGGTTGGGGTTGGTGCGGTGGCTGGGGTGTGGGTGCTTGTTTGTGTTCGTGGGAGGTGGGGCTGGTTGTTGGGGGGTTGGTTGGTGTGGTTTGGTTTGATTGTTTTGTTTCGGGGGGGTTTGTTGTCGGTTTGGTTATGGTGTTGTGTCGTTTTTGTGGTCTTTTTTCTTGTGTTTGGGTTTGGTTTGTGGTTGTGGGTGTGGGGGTTGTTGGGTGTTGTGTTTGTTTGTGGTGTTGTTTCTGGTTGGGTTGTGTGTTGGTGTTTGGGTGGCGTACGTTGGTTCTTGGTTGGCGCCCGGGTTTGCTGTGTTGCTTGTGTGTGTATCGTTGTGTCCGTTCGGAGGTTCGGGTCTGGGTTGATTGGGAGGGATGGGGTGGGGTGGGGGTGGTCTGTTTGTGGTTGTTGTTGTTTTTGTTTGGGGTTTGGTTTGGTTGCGTTGGTGTGTGTTTGGTGTTGTTGGGTCTTTCGTTTTTTTTGTGGGTGCGTTGGTGTGTGTCGCGTTGTTTCAGTCCCCTGCAGTTTTCCCTGCTTTGTGTGTGGTGTTCGGTAATTTGTGCGCCGTGTCGTAACAAGGAGTTTTATGTTGCTCAAAGAGCAATGGTTTTAACGGTTTTTTAAGATAAAGTTCAGTGGTGAGATTTTTGTTTGTGTGTTTTCAAGAATTTTAGTTTTTGAATTTGTTAATTTGTAAATTGTAAACTTGTAAATTGTTTTGTTAATCTAAATAAAGGTTTTTTGTTAATAGGCTAAATGAAGTAAAAGGTATCCCCGAACGTAAAAACGTTTACCAATTTTTTATACAGAGAATCATCTTGAATTATTCTAACCCATATCGCAGTATTATGTTCGTCAGCCAGCGTTGGGTGTTTTCCCATGGTGTCGGTATTGGTTTGCAATTTCTGGTTGATTCTGTTGAATTGATTCAAAATTATCTTCATGTCGTGTCATTTGCGCGTAGGGGTTGTTGCGGTTGTAGTTGCGGTCTGTCGTTAGGTTTTTGGTGTGAATGTGTTGTTTTGGGGTTTTGTGGTTGTTTTGTTGTGTTTGTTGGTGGTTTGGCTGGATGGGGGGTTGGTAGGTTGGTGGTCGGTTGGGGTGTTTGGTATTCATGGTGTCATATTTTGTGGTATCTAATAATCGTTAATGTGTACCAATCACGCGCTATTAAGTCAGAAGTAAAGTAAATCAGTAGGACAGCCCTTCCCGTACTTCTTCCCCCTCGTCAACCGTCGTGAGATGATTTCTGATTGGATTCTAGTTTGATCATTGATGTGTTCTAGTTGGAATTGTCAGGCATTATTTTTTTAATCTAAAATTTGGTTTTGTTTTTAAGTGCATCAGTGCTTTGGCTAGGTTAAAGTCGAGTATAATATTCGAGGTGAAGTTATCTCTACATCTCGTTCGCTCGCTCCAGCTCTCTCCGCTCTTTTTTGTGCCGGTCTCGTAATATATCTATTTTGTATTTCTTTATTTGAGGATTGGATTGATGCTAGTTTGTTTATTGTGGTCCATGGGTGGTCGACGATTGTTGTTTTATCTAAAATTGTTTGTATGTTTGACAGCACTCTATGTGGTTTGTGTAATAGTCAGTAAAAGTTCGTGGCAGTTGATGTTTTTCTGTCTATTTAAAACAGTTGTGCCTCCCCAGGGTATGTGAGGTGTGTGACTCAATGAAATACTATTTCGTTGTTTTGTGGTAACAGTGCCAAGAATGGTAAAAAAGAGCGGTAAGTAACTATTAAACTGTCAAGTATGAAAGATGCCGTAATAGAACGCTATTCGCTTTCAAAGGGGTGGGAACATCTGATCTATTGAATCTAATAAATGATCTATTGTTTTATAGGTCAAACGTTTTTTACTTTAGTATGTGAAAATATGTGTATGTGATAGCAAAACTTTTCAAAGTCTTTAAAATGTGTTTATTCGTGTGAAAATGTTTGCAAGTAATTTCATAACATCGCTGCATATGGCGTATTGTATTGTTCTATTGAGTGTTAGTGAATAAAGGTTTATAACATAAGTTGTCAACCGCTTTCTTATTCATTAGTTGTTCGGTGTCAATGTCTAGGATTGATGGCGTTGGGTTAAAGTTTACGTTGTTCCGCTGCGTCCTGCTACATGTCGTGGTGGTCTGGTTCGCTAGCAAATGGGGTGTGTGGGAAGGAGTAGTCCTTTTCGTGTTTATTAAATCATTTTTAAAAGAGATCGTATGATTTTTTCGACAGCCTAACCTGTTAAATCATTATTGGTGTTTACAGTGTTTTACCAGAAAAGTTTTTTTAAAGATTAAAAAAATGTAATCCACTTTCATGAAGGGTTATATGACATAAAAGCTTTTCAATGTTTATACCAGGTCATAAGATTATAATCCTTGATGATTTTGAATGCATAAAGTTGATGAAAAGATATAGCAGAAAGCTTTCCCCAGTTTGTCTAGCATATAAATTTGTTTTATCAACCAGAAGATCCAATATGCTTTCATCAAGAAATTAAGTATATTAGGGATGTGTCTTTAAAAACACACAGTATTAAATCTTGTTTTGGTCAAGAAGGGGATATAAGTCAGGTTAACATGTGTTGGCTACCCAGAAAATGATTCCCCTAACTCACGTGAGAATTTATTAAAAGAATATGAGAATGTTATACCCATATACCTCATGGTTATTTACTCTGAGAGCTTCATCCTAAGAACACGCATAGAAGGTTACTGCGTACAAATATCTAACCTAACGAAATTGAAACTGTATTACTACCTGAATAATGATTAATCTAGTAGCAGAGTTATTTGTACCTTCTTATGAGAGAATATTTAGAAGACCCTGGAAACTTCTGAATAACGTAAACTGTTGATGTGAATGAAAAAAATTTATACAATGTATAGCAAAAGTATGTCTAAATCTTATAAAAGGAATGTTCCTTTAAACAGACCTCAGAGGGTAAGTTACGTTTCGTCCATAGAAACATCATAAAAACTTGCTGGAAACGTAGAAAAACTTAAAAAAAAAAAAAGCTATTACCGAAAGGTGAGCTGTGTCCTAGCCGGTTTTACTCTTTTGTCGGGTATAGCACCTCTGAGTAACCAAGTGGCTTGCTCAGTGAGAAAGGTAGGTTGTTATCCTACATGCGATATTGAAGGGAAGATGAAAATATAGACACAGGTCCTTACCTGTTCTTTTTCAACAATCGAACGAACACAACATACAACAACGACTATCGTTCTGCAGGGAGCAACCTGACTTCAATACCCTTAACTGCAACTACCAGGACAGGCTATAGGACCCTTATTCTACCGTGTCGAATTCACACACCTTTTTGAGTTTTTAATTCCTACATACATAACCACAAAATAATATTACGAGAGCATCATTAATATACTCTGATGTTACATTCCATGAAAGAAGAATCCTAATAAAAAATGCTAATAACAAAATTAGTAGATCTAAAAGTGTTTAGTTAAATTTACCTAAGGAAAGATTCAGCTCGTATACAACAATTTTAACCTATATAGTATATCGGAAGATATATTTTAAACATTAATTAATGTTCCAATGAAGGAGTAAGAAAAAGTATAATTTCTATATAAAATTTTATAGATCAGTTACAATGAGAACTCGGTCAATCATTATGACGGAGAATCCATGCTTTGGACGAATATGTTGACTTGAATATTTCAATTTCACTTTTTATATAGATAGAAGGTCCTGTGCGGATGGAAGGATCAAACAAGAAGTTCAGCTATTAATTTTCCTGAGAACTTTAAATCCTGAGTATATACAAAAGATTAGGCGGATCTGGAATAATATCCAATATCTCCTAGACCGATGCAAGTCCCTCGGTTACTCTTTGCATCAGATAGATTAAAGCTGGCTAATAGAGTTAACTTATCGTTCAAGTGTTTGTGCGAGAAGTACTCAAATTATGATAAAATGGATTATCATAATTTTTTTATATGATTGTAATTTATTTGTAATTTAAAATTAGCATATAACCATAAGGTTTTAGTATACATTGCTATGTTTTAACTTGTAATTTAAAATGGTTAATATTATTTTAGTAAGCATTAAAAAAATAAATATTTTATATATACATTTGCTTTTTATATTATATCAACTTTCAGTATAAATGAATATATTTTATATGTTAATTGCATTGGTGAATCATGGAAGGCTAAAGGAATGAGGTTGATGAAATATTACTTTGAATGTGAGAACAGCCATACAGTTACGGG
This sequence comes from Trachelipus rathkii, assembly GCA_015478945.1. Lineage (NCBI taxonomy): Eukaryota > Metazoa > Arthropoda > Malacostraca > Isopoda > Trachelipodidae > Trachelipus > Trachelipus rathkii. Next base: position 47,005 of record JABUQX010066222.1, read on the forward strand.
GTTTTTTCAAGGTTTGCTTCTTGATGATTGTTGAAAAAAAGAATGAAAAAATATTTAGGAAACAAGTTTTTTACCCTTCATAAACCCATACGAAAAAAATTTCCGACACGGAAACCCTAGCATACACATATAATAAGGCTGAATTAAATAGATAAAATTGGATATGAAATAAATAAATAACTCTTACAATACATAATCCACTTTCGGGGTCACAGTTATATTCCCCGAATACTTATGTGTTAGGGTTAAAATGAATAAAAAATAAAAGACTGTTGCTGCAGCGGTCAGAGAAGATTTTTTAAATGAAGAGACAGATATCCTCAATGATATGGACAGATAAAGGGTCAGAATTTTTAGGTAAAGAGTTTCAAAAACTAGTTACTGAGTATGACGACATAGGGTATTACAACACATTTTCAGTTAATAACGCTGCAATTGTGGAAAGAGTACAAAGATAGTAAAGAATGAGAATGCATGAGAGTATTTTACGAAGATGAATACTTGTTCAATATTCGATAGTACTACAAGATCTAGCTTACTCCTATAATAGGTCTAATCATAGAACACTAAAGAATACACCTATAGAGATGTGAAGACGAAACCTGTTGTTACCTACAACCCAAAGGGAAAGAATAAAAGATAACACGAAATGTTAAGCGGAGATTATGTAAGAGTATTCAGGACTGATGAAAATTTCAGAAAAGGGGTATGAAGCTGGATGGTTCGAGAGAATTTTTTAAAGTAGAGACCATCAGAGAATTCCCTTGAGACAGGTTAAAATTATACTATCTTTGAGGATAGATGTTGAAAAAATAAAAGGTGGATTCTGACAAGAAATACAGAAAATACTGTTTTTGAATCCTAATGAGTCACGAATATAAACATAGAAAATGATAGATCTAAGTGGAAAGGGAAAAAATTAAACATATTCTCGTCAATGATGGTAGGTTGAACCCAAAGTGAATGATTAACAGTTTGCTATATTGTAATGCTAGCGACTTTAAGTAAATCTTGATCGGCGTGATTGTCAGTGGTGACATGGAGAGTGAGATCGCTTTTCGTAGTTTAACGTTGCCATCATCGGCTTCTAGGACTTATATTCAGAAAATAAAATATCAGACTTTACTAAATTTAGAACTGTGAGAGGTGTATATAAGAGATTTCGAGGGAACCCTTATCCATTCACACATGGTAATAGTGTGTAAAGTGTCATATACGGAAGATAGGCTCCCGATAGTGTAAAATAAGTATCCTGAGAACTAATAACATGCTAACCGACGATCATTTTATTTAACACTACCCTCATGGCTTCTATGGATTACATCTTGCTAATAAATATCAAGACTTATACAACCAATTATTTGAACCCATAATAATTTGATCGAGAAAATGTTATGAAGCAGGATTAGTGAAAATAATTCTTGTGTTGCCTCTGTTGAGAATATATTAGAGTCCCCCTCAGCCTTTATAATATTTTAGAAGCGTTGAATATGTTAAAATGTATTAAAATTAAAGTAATACAGACATTAATTATTTTGATGAAAAATATTTCTATGAAAAATATTTCATAAAGTAGGGGCTTACAATTCGGTTACTGATGTGTTCATGGCTTGTAAACAAAATTTGAAAAT